>CM042197.1:979550-1017942 GCA_023539305.1 Ilex asprella
TAAATATAATTAATATAATATAATTTATATTTATATTATATACTAAAAATAACTTAGGCTGTCCAAACAAGTTTTACTATTTACTGTACTATAAAATTATTTTTAAAATCTTCTAACCAAACAAGTTTTTTATCTCAAAAAATATCAAAACCAATTTCTCAAAACTCTTTTCAAAAGCTGTTTTCAGATACTAGTTTTTGAAACACAAACCAAACAGGCCCCCAATTTCTGGCTCAAACAGAATCATCAAAATCCTCAAGACTCTAACCAAGATCCTTCCTTTCTGTTTTCTACAGATCCTTGAGTATTCCTCCCTTCTTTTCATTTTCTGGACTAATATTTTGGATCCCCCTTTACAACAAATTGTTTAACAGCAATCGCCTAATTGAAACATATTAGCTCATAAGTGGAAAATATGAACTGCCAGCTAGAACTGCAGGATACATTTTAAGAAGAAACAATTATGATGCATTAAAATATGTAAGAAATCAATCCAAAAGGAAACATCCGAAGCTCCCCTAATGTCAACAGCTCTATAAATATTTTTAGATCCCATCAGCATTTAGCCCCTGGTGAACCAAAATGCCCACAAACTTCATCCTCAGCCAGAAATGTATGCTAGGCTGCTGACCCACTTAGACAATACATAAAGAAGAGAGAGTTTCAGTTTATTTCTTCCATGAACTACAATTTTTTATTTTTTTTTTGGAACAATCCATGAAGTACATTCATATTACCCATTTTACAAGAAGTAACTTTGACAGACACAAAAGTTGGGGCTATCAGGTAGCCAGTAGTCTCAAAAAATTTGGCATACACATTTTTTCTTGAAGCCCTGGACCACACTACATCACCCAAAAAAGATGAGGATAGATATATGCTTTTGGTAATCACCTCAACTTGAAAAGAGTCCAAGCCCCATATAACTGCATGAAAAACAGCCTTAAATCCAACCAACACATTCAGCTCTAACTTCAAGAGAGAACAAACCCCAGAAAGTCGACTTTGGTATTTTCTCACCAGCTGTACCCCATGTTCTTTCTTGTCTCCCTTTGTCCACCAATCCACGACATGGATGAGTAATTTTCAATTAGCAACCACATGCTTCTCAATATCCCCCCTTATATTCCTATTGAAAAAACATCCCCCCCTTATACTGGCATCTGCTCAACTTAGCATCCTCAGTTGATCACAATCACTCTTTAAACATGTTGACTTCCCAACCTTTTCACTAAATAGCAGAACTAGCCATGAAGCCATCTAACAAAATTCCACCCCCGGATGCATTTTCAATAAATAAATCTCCACTTCAACAAAAAAGCCGGGCACGGGTCATTTTGGCTATACCCTATTCATGGGCTTTCAGTTATACTCTTTCCTTCTTCTAGTTCCCTTAAGTTACATTTGTTATATTTATTTGCTTGGTCATTCCATAATTTTTAGATATTCATGAATCACCCCACATGGCCAGCTCCCAATCCATCCTTATTCTAATTTATTGAGTAATTTTATAGCCAATGCATAGCATTGTTCATTTATGCGCTTCCTACATAAGCCACTCAATTTCAGCCTATTAAATGCAGCAAATATTTAATGAGTCCATGCAATCCCAGTATAAAAACAAAAAGCGAAGTTAGCGATGGTCATGGTCCGACAATAAGAAAGGAAAGTGGAGGAGAACTTAAAGGCTGGATACTACACTAAAACCCTAACCTTCTAACTAAGCCAAATATGCACAAGGTGACAATACCACTCTACTATCTTACTCCCTAAAAATCTCAGTGGCATTCTCCACAATGTAACACTCCTTTCTAACTAAGCCATATCTGCACAAGGTGACAATACCGCTCTACTATCTTACTCCCTAAAAATCTCAGTGGCATTCTCCACAATGTAACATTCCCCTTGAAACCAAATTATGTCAGCTTCAGAACGTAACACATCAAACCAAACTAGTTAGAAATCTTCTTTATCTTGTAGATACAGTGGTATAAATGAAGCTGAATAACGATACTGCTCAATCACCCTCTTGAATGAGAGGAGATTTGACAGTTAGTCAGTCTGAAGTCCAGAAGGACTTGTAATTGCTCACAAATGGCAGTTGAAAGAATAACAAGACAAACAAGAGGTGGGTAGGCAAAAGAGAGGGAATCAGAGTGTTGCATTACATAAGTTAATTGTAAAACTCCTAAAGTACATGACTAGGTTCTCTTTTCCCAATAATATCAATGTTCTACCTCTGTTTTAACAAGTTGCACATAAAAGGTGGGGGTCATCATTTACAATTTACATATCTTTTGAACTCACAATAACCAACAACCAGTCACGGTAAGTCAATAAATCTGAAGCATCAAAAGAGGAAAATATGCGGACCTAAATATGTTGACCTACAGCTATGAAATTAAAGGGTATGGCTAAAAGAACAAGCCAGAGGCTAATTTTTTTTTATTCTCCTTTTTCAAGTTCTATGCCATTATGACTCGATCATTTATGGAAGAAGGAAGGAAAGATTCTTCATCCTCCTCTGATCCTCGGGAGTATGTATCTAACCTCATCTATTTTCTAGTTTTCTCCTCTTTAAGGTAGCAGTTAAAATCACCTGCTTCTCTTTTCTTTTCATTTGATGTTCATTTTAATACGGAAATTACTATGGGCATTTACCACATTTATTCGTGACACATGAAATAACGTAAAGGTTTCTGAACTCACCCTGATTCAGCAACCGATAGCTATGAGAAAGCACAGGCACAAATGGACTGAGTTTGTGACGCTCTGCCAATAACTCAGAGAGATACCTGTCATTAAGCAATTAAACCTATTAGAGTCTGTTAAGTCCACAAGCAAGCACCTATGGAATCAATACACTCAGAAGACTGGTGATGTAACAGTTCCATATGACCACTAACATCATTAGCTGCAACAAACACCATAAATAATCTAATTATAGCTACCAAATAAAAATTGAACAACCCATTTGAGTCACCAATGATTACTTATATGAAAGTAATTACAAGAAACTGTTTTTCTCTTATAGACTGCAAATTTGAGATGATGACATAATGAATACTAGGCATGTGTTTACATCTCATGCAGATGATGAACAGCGTCACTACCTTGATGGTACAAATCTAATGCTACCATCACTGATTGCATGATTTTGGAGCAGTCAGCATCACTTCCAAATAATAGGACTAATCTTACATCATCAGAGGAAAGTTACCATTTAGGCATTTACTATAAGAACTGTTTTGCATATCAACATTTATCTTCAAAATCCACCAAACGGACAACATACCATTCATATCAAAGCCAAAATGCCATCAGAAGTAAATGAAAAGTAAGTATATTTCCATACTAAATGCACTTGATTACACTACCATACAATGTAGCTGATCCAGTATCCTAAATTCTCGGCCAATAGCTCTCCTATATGATACCAAAGAAAGAATGAATATCAAAAAATAGAACAATAATAAACCCATATCCCCCAATTATAGCGGCATGCAATACTTAAACGTAGATAAAAGAACAACTTTTGACCAAAAAAAAAACATATGATCACCAAAAAAATTAAAACTTAAAACTCTTATCATTCTGCTATGCGCACTCCTGAGAAAAAAAAATAAACTGATCAGATGTAAACTAGCTAAAAAAAAGTCAGATTGAAAGATAAAATCAGATCAATTTCAACACAGAAGTGCACGAACCCAAACTCAATTTAGATAAAGAAACAATCACTGAGATAAGCTAGAGAATTAGAAGCAACAGCAAGCAAAAATAACAAAACTTAAAGACTCGGAACAAATTGACCTATATATTTCCAAGACCTCGTCACCACACCAATCAACTACCACAAAAACACTGTGAATTGAGCAAGATCTGTAGGTAATTGTGGGAGAAAGAAAGCATACTTTTCTTGCTCAACGATGGCGGTGGAGGCGGAGAGAAGGCCGCCAAGGTGAGGAGAGTGAGGAGCGGAGGGCGAGGGTGAGTACGCCATATACCTGCCGGAAGACATGTTTTCCGGCGATGTCGGCGTCAGATCCCGGCCAGATTGACTCACGCAGCTACCCACCGACCGGCGTCGAAGCACACAGACTCTCTCTCTGTCTCTCTCTCTAGATAAATCAGCGTCGGTGGAACAAAACCTAATGTAAGCTTCTGTGTATTTATTGAAGGTCCAATGGTCAAGAGACACGAACAGTGCTCTACTCTACAGCACCTTTGACATGGAGTTGTATTCATGTATGTACCACATACGACGGAGCTGCCGGTAGGCAGCTGGAAGTTGGCCGATTATCGTCCTTTAGTTTTATTATTTTTTAATTAAAAATATAGATAATTTTAATATTAAATTTAAGTTT
Organism: Ilex asprella; assembly: GCA_023539305.1. Lineage (NCBI taxonomy): Eukaryota > Viridiplantae > Streptophyta > Magnoliopsida > Aquifoliales > Aquifoliaceae > Ilex > Ilex asprella. The sequence continues at coordinate 983,915 of CM042197.1, forward strand.
TAATTGTACATGAGTAGTAAATATTTGTATGCATGTATTTCTGTTCTCTCATTGTCCTTCTTATTTTTCTTTTTTTTTTTCTCGATTATCCTGCCACTGCGATAAAAATATGGTGATAATAAAATTATAGTAAATTAGGATATTGAAATTGGTTTTTTTTTTATTTTTAAATACATAACCATTTGTTGAATAATTCTTAAAGGAGTGATGGTTAATTAACATGTGGAATGGTAGTTGCATAAGACATGAGTTTAGAATATAATTAAATAAAATCATGTGTGGTGCTTAAATAAATAATTTTTTTATGAAAAATAAAATCAGGAAATTAGGCTTTTGAAGCCACCTTTTATCTAATTTGATTTGATTATTCTCTATGTACAATATAGGTAAGATAAAAAAAAATTGTAAAAAAACCTTTTCATGTATTATATTTTTTGAAAGAGACTTGACATTGCAATAATAAAATTATAACCTTTTATTTTTGTGATAGGTATGGTGGCCCTGCAACAAAAGGTGTCAATGTGTCATAAGGACTGTTTATTTGGGCCTCTTCAATAATGGGTCAACTGTCAATTTATAAATTAGCCTCCTTCAACTTATACAATTCATTAAAATTATGGGAAAGTATATGGTACCCCAAAAACAAAATTGTATTATATTTTTTAGGGTAAATTATATTCACACTCCCTCACATTTCAAAAATTACACTAAGATCTCTTGACATTTGAACACGTGTGACAGCCACACCCCTTTTGTCTAATAAATGTTAATAATTTCATTAAAAAAACTTTTTTAACTCTTATATATCCTTGATATTTACCAATGTCCATAGCCAATATATCATGACTAAATCAAAATAAATAAATTAAAAAAAAATCCAGACAACTAACAAACCCCGTATCCCCAAGCCCTAATCATCTTCTTCCTCTATCCTCTTCACAAAATCCAATCCAACCCTAGGCATTTGTTGTCCTCTTTCGCTACCTAGACCAACTCGTTGCATCTAAACACCAACCCCCATCAACTCCTCTTCCATCGCTGCTCCTTCATCACCCCTATCCCACTACATCTAAACATCAGGCCCCACCAACTTCCCATCTGTCGCTGCTTCTCAGTCACCCCCACCCTGTTGCACCCTCCATTACATTTACTAAAGAGTGTGGGTAATGAAGGTTTGGTGGTAGGAAGTGGTGATTGGAACATAAATCTAAAAAATTCTGAATTTCTCTCTCTTTGAGATCATGGAAAACCCAGATCAACAAAAAATCTCAAAAATTAGACTACGAAAAAATCGAACACTTTTGACTGTGGAAAAATTACACCTTTATCCCGTTTTCTAGTGTGATGTTGATGGCTATAAATGGTGGGTAACTGAGGTGGGTTGTATGTTTTGTGATGTGCTGGCTATTCCTTGGAGGGGCGAGTTTTATTTTTGGGTTTGACACTGGTGGTTTGTGATGGTGGGAATGACAGTGGTGGTCTCAGGAGTTATGATGGTTAAATTGGTGTAGTGGGAGTTGAGGTGAGGTAACAGTGGTTAATGGTTGTGGGTGGTAGACACCGGTGAGAAGAAAATAGTGGTGGTGGTATCGAGGCATAATTTTAGTAAGGTAAATTGGTATAATCATTGAAATTTGATAAATATTGTTGTTAATTCAAAATATTTTAACGTATTGATAAAAAATTAAAAATTAACTTAATTAGTTTAAGTGATAAGATTAAATTCAACTTATCGAAAAGATAAGATTGAATTCAATGACAAAATCATAAGGTTTAATTTGAATTCAGTGTTAAATTTGCTTACGTATTAAGTTTAATTTGGATTAAGTATTAAGTTAAATTTAGGTACTAAATTTGCTTAAGTATTAAGTTAAAATTAATTTAGGTGTTAAATTTATTTAATTGGGGCCTGATTTGTAATTTAGTTGGATTTTAGTTTTTTTCCAACTTAAAATGGATGATATTATTGTCATTTTTTCACTTTTGCTAACGACATCCATTATCTGATAGCATTCGGGGTTTCAATATAATTTTTGAAATGTGAGAGGGTGTCCGTGTAATAAAAAAGATATCAGGCGGTGTGAGTATAATTTATCACATTTTTTATTATAAAATTAAATATTTAAAATAATAAGTTATAATTGCTCAATAGAAGGTCATGATTGATTACATACACCCACAATCGATCATGGATTTCAAGTATTGATTTCAACCTTTTAAGATCGATCATGCCCTTTAAAAATTATAATTTACACATAAAAAAATTATAATTTTTGATACGGTATTGTTGTATTGCCGGTTAGACCGAGCCTTTCCATTAAATTATTAAGAGTGGGTCTATTCCCATCCATGAAATATTTTTTTCAACCACATTTAATGATCTTATTGTAAACTATTAAGTTCACCACTTCTATACCCACCAAATTAATTATTAAGTTTACTACATTTATATCAATTCAATTAAACTATTAAATATATGTAAAAGAAACCGAAACAAAAATAGTAATTGAAGCAAAATTTTAATATTGTGATGTGATCTATATTATTTCGAGGTATTTTGATATATTTTCATCAATGTCTTTGAAATATTTTGAGGTGTTTTAATATATTTTAGCATATTTTGACTAATTTTTAAAAATAATTATTAATTTTTTGTTCTGATTCTAAATTATTTTCGTATCAAAATAATACATTGAAGTGAAAATTTAATCATTGCTTATATAATAGGATGGAATAAAATTGAATCAATTTAATTTTTAATTAACGAATATAGACGGGGATAAGTTTATTAACTAATGAAGCAAGTTTAGATGGGATGAACTTAATAGTTTAAAATAAAATGATTAAATATAGCAGAAAAAGAGATTTAGGGGTGAGAATAATTCCACCAATTTATTAATTTTTGATGCATTTTTATTATAGACATTATTTTATTTAGTTAAATAATATTTTATATGTAGGTATACGCTATTGGTTGTTGGGATCCTATTTTTTCCTTATTCATTAGAAAACTACATCTCTCTATGTCCATCCACTTATTTCGAAAGCTGACTGAACTTACTAATTGATTAAGTCAATTATTATGTTATGGCTTATGATGCTTTGAGATTAATCCTCTTGGACTATCTTTATAGTGAATCAGGCCGGTCCAACAGTACAGACAAAAAAACATGAGTTTTACGCTCCAAACTTTTAGAAGACCTATAATTTTAGATACATCACTACTCCATAAAAAAATTAAATCTATTAAATTTTAAATCCTACAAAAAACCCCCAAAAGAATTAATTCCAATAAAAAAAATTATTTCAATAATTTGAGCGTAAAATCCAATCTATAACATTAAAAACTTAAAAATTAAAAAAATATTCAAAAGTCAACTCATATTTATTCTCACCCACTCTCTCTCTCTTAAAAAAAAACATTAAACCATCCTTATTTTGTTTCCCTCTCACATAGAAAATTAAAAATAAATTATTATTATTTTTAAAATAATACTAAAAATAAAAAGACCTTCATTTAATGTTTCCGTTTTATGCCTTAAATTGGATTGAGTCGTCTCTCTAGTCAATTATACGTTGCCTTTGCAAAATGCATCATCCACCCTTCTGTATGTTTGACGTCCTAAACATGATCAATATAATTTTTTAGAGTAATGCTACATATCCCAAATTTGTATCCCAAAAGTGTATCCCAAATCAATAGGAACCGTTGGATGAGTGAGTCCCAATGAAAAAAGTTGATAGGACCCACTCATCCAACGGTTCCCATTGATTTGGGATACACTTTTGGGATACAAATTTGGGATATGTAGCATTGCTCAAATTTTTTTGCATAGAATACTAATTAGACGGGTTTATTGCATAATAACAATAGAGTTATTAATGTTTAATTGTAATTTGACTTGCTAAATTGGTGTTCATATTGGATTGAACAATAACGCAATCTCACACTATCCAGCCCAAATATTCAATTGGGCTGAAATTTGATTGGGCCTTGGGAAGTGAACATATTATGGCGCCCTCGGTTCACCTGGAGCATTTGCGAACAACAGAAGGAAGAAGGCGATGATGGAGGAAACTATACCCTTCAAAAACCTCCACAGCAGAGAATACCAAGGCCACAAGAAGAAGGTTCTCTCTCTCTCTCTATCTTACACACACACACACACTGAGACCCCCCCATTCACTTCGTCTTCTTTCGTTCATCAGTTGAAGAACCCAATTTGAGGAATCGAGCTAGTACTATTTTTTTAATTGTCTTGGTGTATTTTAAAAGGTGCATTCGGTGGCTTGGAATTGTATTGGCACGAAGCTCGCCTCCGGTTCGGTTGATCAAACCGCTCGCATTTGGCAGATCGAGCCACACGGACATGTAAGCCTGTTGACAATTTACTTTTTGTTCATGTTCCGACCTTCTTATAACAATTTGTCTTATTGCATACGGTTATTTTTCCCAACTTAGGTTTTTTAGTTTATGTAGAGTTTTTTTGTTTTTATTGGTAAAAAAGGTCAAGGCATTCTCGAATTCTAAAAGCTCAGGTACCACTTGTCATGTTGGGCGTTAAATTGATTTTGATGAAATCAATCCTTCAAACTGCTTGTTCATTTTGGATCTTGTACTGTAGTATGGCAACTGAAGTGGTGGAAAGTGGAAACCCTTGCCAAAAAAAAGTTGTGGAAACCAAATGAAACCATCAAGATAAAATATTGTTGACCACCAGTGCTATAAAAAAAGTCTTAACAAAGCACTTAGTAGCATTTTTTTTTCTTTCTTTTCAGTTAAATTTGGAAACGTGCCTTTTTGCTGATTGTGGAGAGCAGCTGATAGCGAGGGCATTTCTTAAAAGTAGGCTATTAGGAATCTAAGACCAGCTCTTGGCACTTGTAGTGTGTACACTCAAAAGTTGCCAAGGGACTGTTGAGAGTGTCATTGCTTGCAAAGTTCGGTAGGTGAAGCATGAATTTCATTCCCAGTCTTGTTGTGACTTGAAATTGTCATTGCACTCAAAGTTGGACATTAGTGATTTCTCCCTCTTGATTTATGCTTTGGGGGAGGCATCCAATGTGTATTTTGCAATATTGGATGTTTTTATGCACTCTTTATATTTCATGCCACACTACTAAATAAATTAAAGAAGAATTTAATTGATGAGGAAGCCTTTTATTTGTTTTTCATACATGTGTTTTTCCCTTTATTTTGTGTGTGTGTGTGTGTGTGTGTTTTTTTTGGGGGGGGGGAGGCATTTTTGGCCACTAAACAATGTAGATCATTGTGTTATGTGTTGCTTAGGTATCTTAGGTATCTTTATGCTCAAATTAGTGCAACAGCTGGTACTAAACATGTTTGTCAGCTCTCAATTCCTGTCATTTTCTAATACTAGTAGAACACTGATGTTTATGTTTCTATCTTTTCATTCCTTCTTGGAAAACACTCTTTGGTTTCATTTCCATGGCATGGCTAGCGGATCACATTGGAAAACAATTGGCTTCATAGTTATCAAATCGTGTATCGGAAGGCGTATCGTTTTTTAAAAATAGTGTATCGTATTGCGTATCGTATCGTGTATCGTAAGATACGGTGCAATTTTAAATAAATAATAAAAAATATATATATACCTTTGAAAAAAAAATTATACATTCATAAAAACATAGCATTTCATTAATACTCTATCAACTATTCAAGTCATTAACATAGTCCACTAACATTAAAATGCAAAGTTCACAACCATAGTTCACTAATTCAAACTTAAAACACCATTGGGCTTTGTAAATAAATTAAAAAATTAACATTAATTAAAATTCAAAAATTTTGATACCAAAAAAAAAAAAAGGCTTTGTAAATAAATTAACATCATTTCTTCCATTGTACAAAATCACATGTTTGTTAGAGTACTTGTCTAGCCCAAAACTACAACGTTGCATAAAAAATATTAAAAAAAATTAGTATACCTAGCCCAAAATGACGTCGTTCTGTAAAAAAAAATAAAAAAATAAAACAACATTTGCACGTATCGTATCGTGTATTGGACGATACAGTGCAAAAACGACAGAACTACGATCCGTATCGTTTTAGCCCTGTATCGTGACGTATCGTACGATACTAACAACTATGATTGGCTTATGAAATGAGGTCTAGCATTCAAATATACTTCACGTTCTTAAGGAGCTGGTACCATTTTCGGAGAAGCGCTTTTAAACATCTGTGTATCAATTGCATGCTTAGTTGAACACTTCCAAAATTGTAATTACTTTAGATAAGTGGCTGAGCTAATAATTTCTTTTTTGTTTTCCTGTTGATTTTTCAAGACAATGTGATATATTTATTTTTTTGGCAATAAAAGGTTGTTACAAGGAGAATTATATTTTGGACTATCGAATATTGCATTTATTTGGAGTGTCTGCTGCAGGGTAAGGCTAAAGATATAGAATTAAAGGGGCATACTGATAGTGTGGATCAGTTATGCTGGGATCCCAAACATGCTGATTTGATTGCAACTGCATCTGGTGACAAGACAGTTCGTCTGTGGGATGCTCGTAGTAAGTGAATGCCATATTACATAAGCGTGCTTGAGTTCTATCATGGCTTTGAAATAGGTGCTACACTGTATATGTTATGGAGAAAGAGCTCTTACAAAACCTCTCTTTAGGGGAAAAAATTGCATTGTCTTTGGGATAATATATGTTTATATTCCTTTGAAACAAGAAAATCAAAGGACTGATATGAATGAAAGTATATTTAAAGAATAATATAGACCACTATTGTTGATGAAGTAAAAGGTCGTGGCCCTTAAACTTTTTGAAGGCCTTCCAAACCAAAGTTTCAGGAAATTGGATAAGAAATTGAATGGTTCTGTTTCTCTCTTTATCTGAAATAGCTGCACCACTTTGGGTTTGTTGAATTGGTTGGAATCTGGGAAAAACGAAAACGAATTGCAACGGCACTGCAGACGCTGATCATTTATGTGTCTTTTGGATTCTGCAGGTGGAAAATGCTCACAGCAGGCAGAACTCAGTGGGGAGAATATCAACATTACTTATAAGCCCGATGGGACACACATAGCTGTTGGGAACAGGGTAAACTTTACAGTCTTTTGTCATTGCTTGACCATTGTGTAGAATTCAATCTCCACGCTAAGTTTTTCCTTAGTAATCTGTGTTTCTGTTGTTGTCAGTTTCCATAGAACCCTTATGCAGGACAATTCTTCAATTAATATTGTGCCTCTTTGCTACCTTTTAGTAACTTAGAAGTATATGTCCGTTTTTCTCACCCTGTTCTCATATATTATATAGGATGATGAACTGACAATCCTGGATGTTCGAAAATTTAAGATGATTCATAAGCGCAAGTTCAACTATGAGGTAATCTATTGTTCCGTTATACTGAAATTTCTCCTATTATTTGTTTAACAAATGTTAAAGGCAGTATAATTTGGGCCTCTGTTCCAAGGGAGGTTCAGAGCAACTACTTCAATGATAACTTTGCAAGTTTGTTGTGATAGGCTAAGGGTTAAGGTAGCTGGTGTGCCTTATCTCTCTGCCTTTGTGTTTTTTAGGCTTTCTCTAGGGGTGGTGAGTGTTTCAGCCTTTCAGGTAAAGTTTAATCACTCCTACATATTGATGTAGTTATTGGTCATAGTTGTGCATAGCTGAACCATCTCAAATGACTTTCCCGATATGGAAGCCACACAAGTTAGAAAATTTATCATCATATAGCTCCCCAATTTCTACGTTTTTGGAGGATAAATATATACATAGAATTTTTCTTCTTTTTTCTATATTACTTCACGATTGGTAGGTAATATATTGCACCCATGCCCCAACTGTTACCCGAAGCTTGCATCTCTGCCTTTAAGGGAGCTGGGAGATATTGCCCAACCTAATTGCTGGTGGTTGCGGAAAACCCATATCAGACTGACTTTCAAACCAATCTTTTACCCCTATGATGTTGCCTCCACCTTTAGATAGCTAACTAGCAGGTATTTCGCCATTGCTGAGCCCACCTCTTGGTTCAGTCACTTGAGTCATGCAGCTTTGCACATATAAACTAGGGAGGAGAATTGTTTGTAACATGGACTTAGAGATGTCTGGCCTAGTATGAGGAATTCCTCTGAATCATAGTTTTTTGTTATAATTTAATATATAGTGCTCCTTGATTGCTGTTCTTACTAGGTAAATGAGATCGCATGGAACATGACAGGAGATATGTTCTTTCTGACAACGGGGAATGGTGAGAACAATTAATGAGCAGGCAATTGGCCTTGTTGCAAATATGTATTTAATTTCAACATCTAATTTGGATGATGTACCTTTTCTATTTATTTGGAAATTTTATTCATTTTTTGTTTATACTCATTCCTCAGGAACTGTTGAAGTGCTAGCATATCCTTCCCTTCAAGCGGTTGACACCCTCATGGCTCATACAGCTGGTTGCTACTGCATCGCAATTGACCCACTAGGGAGGTGTGATTTATACCTGACTCATTGTTGTTGCTTATTTATTTCTGGTATACATGTTCTTTTTATATAAAATAGCAGTGTTGAGGTTCAGAACTCAAAGTCTTTCATAGTGTCCTCTGCTTAAAAAATTATGTTACTGAAATTTTGAGGGTTACAGTTTTGAATTGAAATAGTCAATTATGGAGCGCTTCTATTGAGTTGTCATGTGGGCAAACCCTTTTAACTTTTGCACCGGCCTTTTCCTACTGTGGCAGGTATTTTGCTGTTGGAAGTGCTGATTCCTTAGTAAGCCTTTGGGATATCAAGGAGATGCTCTGTGTGCGAACATTTACAAAACTGGAGTAAGTCACATCCTTTCCTTTTTGATTTGTTTGTGATCTTCACGTGCAAGTTACATATTTTCACTGTGGGACATTCCTGATATTTTCTTCTGACACTGGTTTTCTCCATCCTTAGGCATGGCTTGACCTTTTCTATCTTATTCTCAGATGGCCGGTCAGGACAATAAGCTTCAATCACACTGGAGAATATATTGCTTCTGCCAGTGAAGACCTGTTCATCGATATAGTATGTGTCTTTGCCCCTTTGGAACTTGTATAAGTTTTCTATCCTCAGCAAAATTCATTCAGTCTTTATGTGAAACTCAGGTGAGGTAGGACTTATCCTTCCTCATTGAGTAATCGTGCTCGTGTTCGTTATATGACAAGTTCTTCTCACTGCAATAGTTCTGTCTTCCTTTAGAACGTATAACATAACAATCTGTTCAACAGCATTTGCTTTAGGTGGCCAATATTTCGTAAATCAAAATTAGATTGCTAAGAACATCGTATTGTTTGGCTTTTACATTCCGAAAGAAGTTAGCTAAAGAATGCTTATTTTGCCATTTGAAACAGTCTAATGTCCAAACTGGACGACCAGTCCACCAAATTCCATGTCGAGCTGCTATGAACAGTGTGGAATGGAATCCAAAATACAACTTACTTGCATATGCTGGAGACGACGTAAACAAATATAAGGCTGATGAAGGTATTTTAGCTTCTTGTCTCAAGTAGTAGCAACAAATGGGATCCCAGACAGGATATAACTCGAAATATTAAGTAGTTGTGATTGTGAGCTGTGGCCTACATGCTTTTCTAAACGACTTGTGAATTCCTTTTGTAAAAGCAGGTGTGTTCCGAATATTTGGCTTTGAGAGCGCCTAGCGAAAGGTTGCATGGGCTGCAGTGCAGTGGAGTTGATAGTTCGGTTGGGGGCCGATGTTTTCCTTTCTGTGGCTCTCTCCATCTGAAGGGTATTTCTGTTTCTGTTTATTTCTGTTGTACATTATTGAGTTCTAAAGTGGGGACACAAGCTTCCAAGCCATCAGATCAAGATGCTTCATCCCTCTAATAAGCGATTGGACAAAGTACGATTAGCAAAGACACAAGGATTGAAGCCTGTGGAGTTATTTAAATAAGTAAAAGTGTCTCAATTTAATCAAGTTCAAAGTTTTTGAAATTGAGCCACATTTGAAAAGGATAATCGATTCCAAGAAATCGAAATTTGACTAGTTTAAATTGTATGTTGACCTGATTTAATCTGCACTGATGATGTAGAAAAACCTATTAAAAACTCCGAGGAATGCCCAGTAAAAACAAAGAGGAGTTATAAATTCAAGTTGTCGTGATTTTGAAATTTGACAGTTTTCTTGGGTTTAATTTATCAGGGATTTATCCCGCATAATTTTTTTAATTTTTGCATAGACGACGTGTCTTTGATTGAACTCTCTCGGTGGGAAAAAACAAAAAGAAAAGAAAAGAGTTGTGTAATGCAGCAATGCAAACAGATGGTTGACATAAAATCTCTAAAGGTCCGCTTAGTTAGAAAAAAAAAATGATAGAAAGTGAAGTGAAAGCAAATAAAATGATAAAAAATATATTTTTATACATTTAATTGGTTAGAATGAAGAATTTATTGGAAAATTTTATAAAAAAATTATTCTATTGTTTAAAAGAAATAAAAGTTATAATATTTTTTTATAATTGCCTAAATTATCTTTAATTATATTAAATTGGTCCAAAAAAGAAAAAAAACATGTAATTATAATTGAAAGTCATTTTTTTTTAAAAAATGGCACAAAATTTAATTTTAAGACAATCATCAATACAAAGGTGTGTGTCAAATTATATGATTAATTAAATTCATATCAAAATTTTTTAAAATTTATAACCAATAAAATATGTTAAAAAATAAGGGTAAAAAATATTTTTTTTATCATTTTTTTATATGCTAATTAAATATATAAAAATTCTAAAAAATTTGTTTTTATATTTTTTATTATTTTCCCGCTAAACAAGTTGGTCCTAAGTTCAAAACCAGCATGGATCTCCTTCGTTAACAAAAAGATGTCCCACTGAGTTCTCCTTTTTCTGAAAACGAAACCAAAATAACAAGATACCAACTTTTTTTTTTATTGGGTCATTAACAAGATACCAATTGGAATTTAGTAATTTACTCCCTTCATAAATTCCAACAACGAACAGGTGGCTTCCAAAAATTTTTAATGGTCCAATCTCACGCCACGTGTCAACCAGTCAGCCAGCCTGCCTGCCTACATCACCCACCCAGTACCAAGTATTTCACTTTCACTTTCACTTTGGAACCCGAACCAGTTCTCCACTGCATATAGACGCTGAAGTAATGTTATAAGAATTAATTTGGGGATTTAATTTAAAATATCTGCTTTTAATATAATTATTAAATTAATTTGTGAGTTGTAACGTTAGCCCACTTTCAGTCAAATATAACAGTTATTAAAGTGATTATAAATAGTCTTTGTCCTAAAGGCTAACCCGTTGGGCAAGCCAACAAGTCAATTCAATAAGGGCTAATAATATTTAGACCCTAAGGCTTTAAAATTTTTCATTTTAGCCCCTGAATATAAATTTCATTTTATGGCCTTACAAGAATGAAATCTCATATTTAAATACTCCAAAATTATTCCAAATTACAATTATATAATACTATAGGACATTTGATTTCTATCATCAAAGATGTCATAATGTTATTTTTATTCCATAAAATCATTTTCTAATTGGACCTTGTCTCGTGAAAACTCATTTACATGAGAGAATGTCACGTTATTTATTCATTCGATGAGTGTGACTCACTCCCATATGAATTTATAATTTTTTTTTTGTTTTTTGGGTAAATCACCTTGACACATCGGAACAAAAAATATTACGATTTTTTATATATCAAACCAAAAGCAACACTCTAAATCCACATAGAAAAGTAGATAATTTTTTTGAAATATAATATTATTTAATAATCAACTAGTAGTACAAAAAAACAATATAAATAGAAACAATCAAAACTCTAATTGTTCCCAAAATAGAAGCAAATTCTCAAAAATTAGGAAAAATATCAAAAAATAGAAATATGTGATTTTCTTAATTAATATAAAAGCACATGCCGTCTGAAGTTCAACGAAATTGACGGCGTCGAATCTAGAATTTATTATTAGTTTTTAAAATTTTCCCTAAAATAATAAAACAAGATTTTGAATACCTAAATGATGAAATTCGATTCAAAATTAAATGAGTTAATGGTTAAGCGATGAGCCTTAATAGTTGATCAAATCCAGATAAAATACCATTGGTCTCACTGAATTTAAAGTCTGAACCATTTTGTCTGTATGATTTGATCAACTATTCTTTCAATAATACATGATAGTTTATTTAAAAAAAAAAGAAAAAGGGAAAAAATGTTTATTGGAGGGATCTGATCCAAATATATTGTTACTGCTTTTAAAAGCTTAGGGCATGATATGAAAATTTTTAATCCTTAAGGGTTAGAATAAAAGACTTCAAATCCTTAAGGAGACAAGATGTCATTCACCCATTGAATAATCCGTGTAGTTGTTTTTCTTCCACCGCCAGTACCGGTAACCAGTTAGCCTCCGACCAAATATCCGTCCCATACCAATTTTCATCGCTCATTTCTTGTCAAAAAAGAAAAGAAGACGAAGACTAAGACGCAATGGCCAAGTATATATAGACTCGAAGCTACATAGAGGGCTTTATCGAATTCGGAGGATTAAAATGCATCTGTACAACGCTTGGCTGCCACCGCCGGTGGCGGAGGAGACGAAGGGAGAGAAACAATCGTTCGCTCTTGTGGTGAAGGCTGTTAAGGAATCGTACCGACCGGACGATCCCGAATCTGTCTATTCCACTCTCAAATGGATTTCTGTCATTGACCTGTGAGTTCGAATTACTTACTACTACTTCTACTACTTCTTCCTTCAATATATGATATTCGTATATGTATGTGTTTGTGATTCTCGGGGAAACTGAACAAATTGTATGCTCTTTGCGTTTGATCACGCGCTAAAATTGCTGTTGTTCGTTCCTGTTCCAATAAAAGGTGCATATTTTGGCTTTGGAGAAGTTGTAATACCATTGTATAAGTGTATTGCTTTTTGTTTATTTCAATCTGAACTTTGTAGATTGTGTTCTATTGTGAAAATAGTTAGTCGAGGGATCAATAATGCTGCTGAAAAGAAAGAATGAATGGCAACAATTTCTCCAGTGATTAAGAAAATAAATTTGACTCCATTGTTCATGATTGTATACATGGCCGTTCAATTTGACTTTATTCTATGTTAATTGGTATAAAATTCGTTCTGTTATGACTAATGAACATTAATCTTTTTTTTTTAATGAATATTAATCTTTGTGGCTGAATCATTTGATCATTTAACCATTTTGAGGTACGAAATTAGGCTACTGTATTCTGTGTTTCTTTTAGAGTTAATCATTTGTCATATTTGTGTTACGATTTAATATGATGATATTTTCCTTCTCATTGATTTATATTCAGTTTCATAAAGGCAAAAAGTGATGTATCTTTGGAAGATGTGGCTGCTGTTGTGGAAATTGGGTTAGAATTATTTGGAGTATCACAGAACAAACTTTACGTCCAGGTGCTGTTCCCAATCTCAAAAAAACTTCTCAGGAATGTTTACTCATAATCTATTTACTCTTTACTAAAACTATAGTCGCATTTGTGTTGATAGGTTAGATGGGGAAATATCCTAGTGAAATTGTTGAACAAATACCGGAAGAAGTTGTCATTGAAAATTCAGTGGCATCCTCTCCATGATACTTTGATGCATGCACACTTCAAAAGGTCAGTTCTATGTTTGTACCTTATTGTTATACTACTCTTCCTTACTACATGGTTTGTTCAATGTACCATGGGTATTGCACACCATGAATTATGCTCCCTTTGCACTCAAGGGGCCTTCCATCTAAGGCTCTATATTTGGATGCATTTTTTCATGGTGACTTCATTTTTCGATAATTTATTTTTAAATCTATCAGTTACCACATTTTGAAATGGAACCCCTGAACATCTTGGTTTGTTTCATTCACTTATTATCAATGACAAAACATATGCATAGTTGACCACAAATAACTGTATCCGGGGCTTCTTGTTCTTGTTGTTTGTGTATCTGAAAGCTATTTTCTGGTTACAGGAATACAGGCCCGGAAGGGTGGAGATTGAGACAGCGACATTTTGAGACAGTTACTTCCCTTGTTCGATCCTGCCGGAGATTTTTCCCACCAGGTTCAGCCCGTGAGATATGGTCTGAATTTGGGTAATTTTCTGAATAACTGTCTTCACTTTAGTCATTCTCTTTATATTTAGAACTTAGAAGTTATACTGATGTTTCAAGTAATTAGCAGATCAATTAGTCTCATCTGTTTGGATTTTAAACCACTCTCCTTTGCAAAAGAGAGTAGGCTGTGATCTGCCATTTTGGTTTAGTGATGGAATCATAACAATCTCTTTACATGTTGGCTTGAAAAAGTAGGTTTTCTGAAGATGGCTCCTGATTTAAGCTTCTCCTCTGAGAAGAGGAAGATTCCTTAGTCGGCCATTTGATTTTTATAACCACATATAGGTTTGATTTGTTTTGCTGCATGGAGTTATAATTACATCTGGATACAAGCAAAGTCAATCTAACATGTCTTCATTAGGCGTGAGGAGAGGTAAACCAGTGTTCTCATAATGTATGTTGGCTATACTTTGGTTAGATTTGAAAATGAATAATTTGGAAGCACAGATAGTAAATGACTTCAACTCAACTCAACTCAACTCAACCTTGATCTGATTAGTTTGGATGGGCTACATGCATCTGCAACTGTTAGACTTCCATGCAGAAAAATTGGACGCAAATGAAGTATTGTTTTAGTAATTGCAGTTATTATTCCTAAGGGCAATTTTCATCCGTGAAGAAGATATATGTTGCACTGATTGAGGGAGACTCATCTCTGGTAGCTAGCAGAAGCAGGCTGGCCCATTAGTAGTTTAGGTCTCTCAGGACAACTTATTCACTATTCAACTTCTTATGTTCATTTTTCTGCGGTTAATATTTTAAGTTCATGCATGCTCTAGTAATTACTTATGTGATCTGCTAATAGAGGTGTCATTTATGCTAGAGGTGGTTTGACTGCTAGAGTATATGTTGGTGTAGGCTTAGCAGGGTCCATAAGTACTGTAAGATAACTTATGGTTGTTTTACTAACTGGGAGAAATCTAGTGATTTGGAGGTTAAGGAATGTGTTAGTTGTTGCATGATTGGAAAAATCTGAACTTAGATCAATTGCTCATGGCAAGTACTAGTTGTCACTGATTACACTTAACAATTTGAATTTTTTTTTTTTGGGGGGGGGCTTTGCTAATATCTCATGAAATTATGCTAACCTAAACAATTTGGCATCAGTGTTGTGCACCATCCACAGCACCATCATTGCTGATATTCTCACAAAAGACTAGATGTTCTACTTTTACTGTTTGGTGAGTAACTGGGTTCTGAAAGTGTATATCCAACAATATAAGGGGGACATTTGATGGTTAGGGTATTGTCGCAGAACATTTTAGTTGTTTTACTTTTAAAGGGTGTTATTTATTTTTAATAATTATCCACATCCAATTCAGATTAAGGACGGAAGGGAACTTCAAGTTTTCGTTTAAGTGTTAGTAATGAATGAGATTTTCTTTCTTATTTCTTCTTTCTTCATCTCATTGAGTGAAAACAATGCAGATCTCTGCTGGAAAATCCATGGCACAACTCAGCATTTGAGGGGTCTGGGTTTGTGAGACTGTTTCTTCCAGCAAATTTGGACAATCAGGACTTCTTTACACAGTAAGGAATGCCAATATTCTACTGTGGGATTCTTTATGGATTTTGACATGACTTACTGGTACAAAGTATTTTTCTTTTGTTGTCATATCAGCGACTGGATCAAAATATGTTTGGATCAGTGGGATTCAATGCCCAATTGCCAGTTTTGGAACAGTCAATGGGCAGCCGTTACTGCTCGAGTAATAAAGAACTACCACTTCATTGACTGGGAGTGTTTCTTACCAACGCTTTTTAGTAGATACTTGAATATGTTTGAGGTGAGTGTCTGGTATGTATCAAATTGGTAACTTAATGTTGAGATGTTGGATAGGCCCCCAATAATGATGTGAATATATATTTTCTGTTATGCATTAATAATAGATTACGAAAATTAGAATTTGTGTCATACGCAATGTGTAGTTTTTCGGTTAGCTTCAATTCTAGTAGCCGCAGGACTTGTTTCTATAGAAGGCTTGGGCTTAATAACTTCAGCACTTCTTGCTAAAAAAGCCCCGGGGTTTAATAATTTAGAAGAGGATAATCTTTTTTAGGTATGGGAACTGTAAAGAATATTTAGGGCTGTAGGAGACATATGTAGTGTATATGCAAATTATATGTTTCGTTTACATTTAAATTCTTCAAGTTATCACAATATGAAGTGCAATCCTAGGTTCCTGTGGCAAATGGGAGCGGATCATACCCTTTTCACGTGGATGTTCCGCAAAACACAAGGTTCTTGTTCTCCAATAAAACAGTCACTCCATCAAAGGCCATTGCAAAATCGATTGTAAGACTCGTATACTCATGCTTATAACTGGCAATGCTCAGAAATAGATATGAATCCCTCTTAATGGATCCCTATTCCTATATTATATTTCTGCCAATGCAGGTTTATTTATTAAAACCTGGTGGCTCAGCGCAACAGCACTTTGAGAAATTGGTCAACCTCTTAGAACAGTTTGTTTCCTAAGATTTGTTGCTTACATCTCATTTCCAATGCATTTGTTTGTTAATAACTTATATTCATCAGTTCTCTGTCTTTATTACTGTAGATATTACCACCCTTCTAATGGTGGTTGCTGGACTTACTCATTAGCTCGTTTTTTGTTCAACTTGGTAATTATGTTCCAGAAACGCTTGCAACAAGAGCAACAGTAAGGAATTGTGCCTTTATGGTGGTATTAGGTAGTTCTGCATTCAATTTGTCATTCTTTGAGTTTTTCTAACTAAAGTGTTGGTTCAGGGGCGAAGATAACAGAAAAAAGGCAGATCTTCTCCTAGGACCATTGCAACGAGCTTCCTTTGTTAATGCCATGCTAATGTTAATTGATCGTGGTCAGTACAGCAAGAATGAACATCTTTCAGAAACAGTTGCTGCTGCAACTTCTATTTTGTCATATATAGAACCCTCTTTGGTTCTGCCTTTTTTAGCATCTCGGTTCCATATGGCCCTAGAGACAGTAAGTGGTGTTGCAGGGGTTACCTTTTGTTGTAATTTTGATGAGATCTCGACTTATACATATGTGAAATGTTGTTCCCATTCAAAACATCCTGAATTCATTTCGCCAAATGATTTGAAGGGATAGATCTGTTAAATAGAATTTGTTTTTACCGTTGAATAGTGCTTGGCTGTTTGTCTGATTGCATTGTCTTCTTGTCTGGTCAGATGACAGCTACCCATCAGCTGAAGACTGCCCTGACATCAGTAGCATATTCCGGGCGATCTTTGTTTCTCACATCAATATCAGCTCTGCCAATGAAATCAGATGATGTTGGTGGTGCTGATGCATTCATTAATCTCCTGATAATTTCGTTATCCAATGCATTACTTGGCATGGATGCCAATGATCCACCCAAAACCTTGGCTACCATTCAATTGATTGGTTCCATATTTTCTAATGTAAGACCTATCACAGCATATATGAACAACGTGCAAGGATTAAAATTTCGTTTCGGTGCATTATTTCGATCACCCAGGAAACGAAAATGTTTCAACATGTTTCGGAAACGTTTCGACCTGTTTCGAAAACAGAATGAAAAAAATAATAATTGTTTTTTCAAAACATTATTCGAAAATATATCAAAATATCTTGAATACCTTTAAACATTCCGATATAATTGTGCAAATGTATTGAAATATAACAAAATATTTCGAAACATCATGGAACACCTCGAAATATTAAAATTTTGATTCCATCACTAATTTGTTTCGGTTTCCTTGGAAAGGTTGGATGATTCGACCATTTCGAAACGATATTTTGATCTTTGACAGCATGTGCATGGTTTGTGAGGCTTTTGATTAACTTTTTTTTTTTAAATTTCCAGATGGCTACACTGGAAGATAATATAGATGATATGTCCCTCATGCCAACAATTTGCTTTTCTGAATGGCTTGACGAGTTTTTGTATCGATTGTTTTCTTTACTTCAGCACTTGGAGCCTAGTAGTGCACTGTAAGCAATGATATTCAAATTCCAATTCATGCTTCACCTCTTTTGATTTAATGCAGTCTTACTTATTTACATTCTTACTAGTCATATTGGTGTCAGTCTTGTTAACTTCCTTTGTGCATTTGTGTGAGAATAAGTAGTTAGTGGCGCTGCAGGAATGAAGGCATCCATTCACCCGCACATTCAGGAACTTTCTTGGTTGAGGATGGTCCTTATTACTTCTGCATGTTAGAAATCTTGTTTGGCAGGCTTACAAAATCACTATATAACCAGGTCTAGGTTCTTGAATTTTGAATGTAACTCTCTCATTTTTTTCTTTTTTTCATTTCTCTGGGATAAGATTGCATGACCTTTTTCAAAAAATTTTGAACAGGCTCTGAAAAAAATTTCCAACTTTGTGAAGACAAATATTCTTCCGGGTGCGATTGCAGAGGTTGGACTGCTTTGTTGTGCCTGTGTTCATTCAAACCCAGAAGAGGCAGTTGTTTACCTTATTGAACCAATTCTTCTGTCTGCTATATCCTCTTTAAAAGGGACACCTATTACGGGTTTTGGAGGGAGAGGAACTCCTGGTGCCTCAGTTTTGAGCAAGGTTTTTTTTAGATGGTTTTTGTCCTTCATTTTATGTTTGAACCTGCATTATTAATGTTAGCTTGCTTTACCATGTGTTAATGAATGTTTATTGTATTTTTGCTAGGCAAAACCTACTCTTTCTCCGGCTCTCGAAACAGCAATTGATTATCAGTTGAGAGTATTATCACTTGCAATCACTTATGGAGGTCCTGCATTACTTCGTTACAAGGATCAATTCAAGGAAGCTATTGTTTCTGCCTTTGATTCCCCATCTTGGAAGGTTTCTTTTTCCTATTTTTGGCTTGTCATTCACTTTAGTATTGCCAATTCAATCTAATAACCTAGTATGATGTGTACTTTGGCTAAGCAAGAACACTTGAGAAGGGCCATGCAAAGGATGCATGGTGGATCTCCACGAACACTTACTTGCATGTCAGTATGTCGCTCCTTGAATGTTCCATACACAACATAAAAATGATGCTAATTTCTGGCTCTGGGTCAACACTCCTAGTCTCCTAGACAACGTGATCGACAGACACTATACATTCTGGTATTGCTTCTTTTTTGTCCTCTTGTTTTTTGTTGGACTTTGAATCATAACAGATACAAGTAAGTAAGTAAAGCAAAATCCAGTTAAGGTTCATGCAAGTTTTTAAAAGTTTGGCTGTATGAAATAGCATAATTAAGCTACATCAACATTTTACCAAATGAGAATGTGCGGGGGATAAGACAAGTTGTCATATTAATACGTCCATATGCAACCGAATAAATATATAGGTATACATAATTGAAATGACCTGCATCTTTGCCACGGTGGTGTCCAATTTTCCTAAGACTTGGTTATTGAAGAGTCCAGGTTGTGTCTTTTCTGCTTACGTATCGTGTCCTTGTCCATGCAACATTTGTAAATGGATTGTTGCTGAACTAGTTTTTCAAAAGTTTAAGCAGTTCCTGGGGTTCATTAGTTTTAGATGTTGACAACCTGTTATGATTTGACAGGTTAATGGGGCTGGTGATCATGTTCTCCGATCTCTCCTTGGAAGCCTGATTCTTTATTATCCTATTGATCAGTACAAGTATGTCCTGAATTCTTTTGGTGGTTTGGATGATTGGTGTTGCATTGTAATGCATTATATATGCATTTGTGCTTGTGTATCTACTTTTTGAGTACTATCCAGATAGACTTCCTTGCTTCTCAGGTGTGCTTTCCGTCATTCTGCTGCTGCTGCATTAGAGGAATGGATCAGCACAAAAGATTTTTCAAATGATAGACCGTTGATGTGCCCAAAATGGCATGTCCCTAGTGACGAAGAAGTTCAGTTCGCAAATGAACTCTTAAAGCTTCATTTTGAGTCAGCTTTAGAAGACCTTCTGAGAATATGCCAAACCAAAATTCATTCTGATTCAGGTATTACCCAAATTCTTAAGTATTGTCTTTCCTTAGTGCAATCTTTACTTCCTCTCTGGGACAGGTGTAGTTTGTGGTGGAGGTGATATTTTATTTAGCGAGTTTAGGTTCATGCTATTGCTACCTGCAAATTTCTATGCATTCTTGGTTGTTCGAAATTTTGTTTTGGTGGGTCACAACTTATTTTGATTTGACATTGTCAAAGAGTTTCTGTTACTAATTTTATTGTTATTATGATTATGATACTCCTATCTGACGATATAATGTTGACTGCCAAGGAAATGAGAAGGAGCACTTGAAAGTGACTCTTTTGCGAGTTGACTCTTCATTACAAGGTGTTTTGTCCTGTTTACCTGATTTCAGACCATCCCCTAGAAATGGGATGGTTGAAAATTCAGGGCATATTTCTTTCTTGATTGCTGGAGCAGCAGGTTCAACTGTTGGTAGCACTGAATTGCGGGAAAAGGCTGCTAATATCATCCATGCAGCTTGCAAGTAATTCCATTTCTCCTCCTCCTCCTCCTCCTCCCTCATTCTTGCAAACTTAGACAAATGTGCCTTACTGATCTCTTCAGTAATTTGCAGATACCTATTGGAGGAGAAATCTGATGACAGCATTCTGTTGCTACTCATCATTCGTATTATGGACGCCTTAGGAAACTACGGTAATGGACCTTGATCCAAATAATTTGCAGCCCCTTTTGTATGTTACTTCCTGTTTGACATCTTTCCTACCTTAACCTGGCATACAGGAAGTTCAGAATATGATGAATGGGCAAGTCACCGACAAGCTTGGAAATCTGAATCTGCTGCCATAATAGAACCTCCAATTAATTTTATTTCGTCATCCCATTCTAAAGGAAAGAGAAGGTAAAGAGTCCTATATTAAAATCTTACTCCATATTCTATTGGATGACACATCAAATTTGGCCTTTAAACTCCTATATTATGCTTCCATCCCAGGCCTCGGTGGGCACTTATTGACAAAGCGCACATGCATAATATGTGGAGATCATCGCAATCATCATATCATCTGTTTCGTACCAGTGGAAATATTTCTCCATCAGACCATTTGGTTCTTTTGATGGATGATCTTCTTAACCTCTCCTTGCATAGCTATGAAACAGTTCGGATGTGAGTTCAGTACTCTTCTACCATTCTGCTGTCGAAAAAAAATACTAGCACAGTCACTTTTGCTTTAAATAAAAAAAAACTGTGATCATACATTGCTACTGATAAGACATTTTTTCAGTATTAGCCATGCTGCTAGATTCCTATTATGCACCTTCATGAACTAGTAGGATTTTTGTTAAGTCTTTGCTCTAGAAACAAAGTTGTGGGATGATTATTGGCTTCTCATGGTGCAAATATTAGGCCTTTCCTAATTTATCAACCTTTCAGTTAATTCTGCAATGATGAGGTTTGCCTAATTGCTATGACAAGTTGAGACATGGTTTTCTTATTTAATGATCATGGCTTTTTGCTGACAATCATATTGTGGCTAAAGGTTGGCAATCTAAGGTAAAGTTTCAATATGTTGAGTTTTGATGATAGCTTAATAGCTTAGCTGCTCTTTTGTGGTTATTATTTGATGGGTTATAGTGTGTTGTTTATACACTGTTGAGCCGGTGCTAGATTTGAACTGAGGACCTTTTGGCCTTGAGTTGTTGAGAACAAGTTTTCTTTACATAATTTGCACGAGAATTCCAAAAATGGTTGTAGACACTAGACATGAATTGGCAATATAAGAAACAGTCTGAAAAAAAATCCTGTTTTTCATGGTGGTGTAATAAGAAATTCGATGGGAAGTGGTGAACCTGTTTACTCTACGGTACCTCTGATCCTTCCTTGGTTGTATTTTGCCGAAAGAGTGATATTTAGGTGTGCTATATAGATTTGTCATATCTGATTTAAGTTTTTGAATTGGCCCTCAGACTTGCTGGGAAATCTGTAGTGAAAATGATGAAACGATGGCCACCTATGATTTCAAAGTGTGTGCTCACTCTTACTGAAAACTTGCGGAACCCCAGCACACCAGAATACACAGTTTTAGGTTCTTGTGCTATCCTTTCTACACAAACTGTTCTCAAACATCTGACTACGGTATTCCTCTGGCACAAGTTACTTGAAGCAGAATTTATCTGATGATTTACTCTGATACATCTTTGATCATCTTCCAATCCAGGATACCAGGGCGTTCTCATCATTTCTTCTTGGAATTCTTTCAAGGTAACACTATTTTGATGCTGTATTGGTATTAGCTTGGGATTATTTCGTGGCACAGTGATAGCTATGTGATCTGTATATTAATTTCTGTGTGTCTGCTTGAAGCTCCCATCACGAGTCACTGAAAGAACAGAAAGCAATCAATGAGGTAGGATCTCATATAAGGTCATATAGAGCTCATAATTGTCTTTCATTACTATATCGTTATTTTTTGAGTTTGTGTTATGGGGGTGTAATATTTTGGGAATGCTCACAGCTTTTTGTCAAATACAATATCCATTTTGCGGGAGTGTCTAGATGCATTTTCAATTCATCTAGCAACCATTCAGACGGAACGGATTTTGCGGCTTTGGTTTCTGAGATTGGTTCTATGAGTTTTGAATCCACCAACTTGCCCTGGCGGTAAGTTTTCTATTGTTTGAGCCAGTAATACTCATATGCACATACTTGTTATGATTGGTTGTGCTATTTTGCGCTACGTTGGCCTATTGGGTGGATTTGTTCGACCTATGGTCAAAGAATTAATACATGATCTGCAGACTCTGTCTAATGGCTAATGTCCAAAATTATTTATAATGCGGGCTTGGTGTTTTCTTTTTCCAGGTACAATCTGATGGCTAATAGAGTTCTGTTGTTGTTGGCTATGGCTTCTAGGAGTGACCCTAGTTCATCCTCAAAAATTTTGAGTGAAACTGCTGGTCAGTTTAAAGTGCATCCCATGGTTGTATCATAAATTAAGCTTTAACAAACTTCGTTTCTCACATTAATATTCTTC
Source organism: Ilex asprella (assembly GCA_023539305.1). Taxonomy (NCBI): domain Eukaryota; kingdom Viridiplantae; phylum Streptophyta; class Magnoliopsida; order Aquifoliales; family Aquifoliaceae; genus Ilex; species Ilex asprella. The sequence goes on from CM042197.1 coordinate 1,006,978, forward strand.
CCTCATTTTCTTCGTAATTATTATTAGCAACTTAAGGAGTAAAATAGATTCAAAATTCTCGACATCGCAATTTTCTAACTTCAAGGCTTATGCGCCTTCTCAGGTCATTTCTTGAAGAATTTGAAAAGTCAACTTCCGCAGACAAGAATACTTGCAATCTCTGCTCTGAATACACTGTTAAAAGAATCACCTTACAAACTCTCAGCTGAGGATCAGACCAGTGTTTGTGGGGATTTACAGGGTCATACCAAGTCTTCTCTTGAAGAAGCTTTAAGTCATATTTTTCAGGAGGAGGGATTTTTTAATGAGACTTTAAATAGTCTTTCCCATGTTCATATAACCACTGATACTGAAAGTGCATCTTCCGGAGGAAATCATGGAAATTCTTCTTTTCAGAATTTTGCTGACAAATCCATCACCCGTTTCTATTTTGACTTCTCAGCATCATGGCCTCGTACTCCTAGTTGGATTTCGTTATTAGGAAGTAATACTTTTTACTCAAACTTTGCACGAATATTCAAGCGGCTCATTCAAGAATGTGGGATGCCTGTTTTGCTGGCACTTAAAAGTGCATTAGAGGAGTTTGTTAATGCTAAGGAGAGGTCTAAGCAGTGTGTGGCTGCTGAGGCATTGGCTGGAGTGCTTCATTCTGATGTCTCTGGTCTTTCAGAAGCATGGAACAGCTGGATGATGGCCCAATTACAGAATATTATCCTTGCACCCTCTGTGGAATCCATTCCAGAGTGGGCTGCTTGTATACGTTACACAGTTACTGGGAAGGGAAAACATGGCACAACAGCTCCTCTTATGAGGCAAAGAATCATGGATTGTTTGATAAACCCTTTACCTCAAACTGCTACTACCACAATTGTTGCCAAGCGCTACACTTTCCTTTCGGCTGCGCTCATAGAAGTATCCCCACCGAGAATGCCAGCGGGTGAAATAAAGCTCCATAACAAACTTCTAGAGGAGTTGCTGGCCAATATGACACATCCCTCTGCACAGGTAAGCATTCTTCTCATCTTCTGGCCAATGTTGATGGAACACTTATTTTGATATAACTGTATAGCCATGTGTCTTAGGGGTCTCTTTGCCCTATCTTATTGCCGAAAGTGCTCATATGGGGTCTCTGCACAGGTAAGCGTTCTTCTCATCTTCTGGCCAATGTTGATAGAACACTTATATCAAAATAACTGTATAGCAATGTGTCTTAGGGAGTTAGAGGGTCTCTTTGGCCCATCTTATTGCCCAAAGTGCTCATATGGGTAAAGATGTTTAAATTGTTATGTGACCGTCTAGGTCCCCCCCCCCCCAAAAAAAAAAAAAGAAAAAAAACTAAAAATTGTCTTTTACAATACAAATATGCTGTTGCTTCACAGCCTGACTATTAACCTCAAAGTCTGCAACTAGATGGGTATGTGCATCATTGCTTACTACTGTAGCTAATTGATCAAGTCTCTTTTGTTGATTTTTTTGATACTTTGGTTACATCATAGTTCTGCCACCATAATTTGATTTCATAGTTCCACATTCAAATTTGATCAGTTTGTTTATCTTTTCGTCTTTGCCCATTTTCTTTAATTTTCCCCTTCTACAAAACTCATTTCATCCATTCTCAAGTTTCATGAAAGACAAGAAACGTTTTTATTTTACTCCCTGACTTGTCACTAATTCAAGATATCCTTTTATGCCATTCCGCATCTCTCAATCCTCGAAAAACTCTTATGAGACATCCTGTTTCCCGTTCTCCTCAAAGTTGTTTGAGAATTCCAAATTTCAAAGGTAAGGGAACTTTGAATGCTGAGATTGTATGCTTGAAGTGCAGCATAAATCTGTATGTGGCTGAATTATGTCAAATATAAATAGATATTTTTTTCTCTGTTTTATATTTTCCTAAAATTTTATTCACCTATTTATTTGTAGTTTTGCCGCCGAGGGAGGGGAGGTCAATTCAAGATTTGTATCTTAATTCTTTCAAGTTAAATATTACCATTGGTTGATTTTTCTGTTTGTCATGGAAAATACCTTTACAGAAATGCTTTATGCTTGTACCCACATGAATAGTTTGTGAATTAAGCCCACATTTGGAACTCTCGATGTTGGTCAATTGCCTATGCATGAATGCATAACCATATCACTACTTGTTTAAGTTTCATTCATACTTCGTGATATAGGAGACATACGAAACATTATCCTCCCTTCCGCATATCTTGATTAGTGATGTTGTTTTGGAATTGTAATTTGATGCAAGCTTTGTATCGAACAGGTGAGGGAATCAATTGGTGTTTCCCTTTCTGTGTTGTGCTCAAACCTTCGGCTTTATGCATCCTTCCCTCATAATCATTCAAATGAAGTGGGAAGCGGGGGTGTGGACAAAAAAAATGGAGTTAGTTGGGATCAATATCTGATAGGACAAGCATCTGAACTTGTGATCAATATCCAAAATACTAGCCCGTCTCACAATTTAGTGGTCTCATCAGATACAGTTCTTGATATTGGTTTATCAAATGGCAATGGTCAGGATGATGTTAAATGGATGGAAACGGTACTCTTTTTTTTGTTTTTTAAATGCATTCAATCAAAAGCTGTGATCCCTGTTTATATCCTTGTTACTTGTAATGATCATCTCTCTTTCTTAATGTGTAGTTATTCCATTTTGTTATCTCATCTTTGAAGTCTGGAAGATCGTCAGTCCTACTGGATGTTATTGTCAGACTTCTACACCCTATAATCGCCTTACAGGTGTGTAAAGTGCAATTTTATTCAGTTCTATTCCTCGGTTTGTAAAATCTGCTTTCACATAGGTTTGGCCAATATTGAACTAAACCAACTGAAGTATTGAATCTTGAACTCTTTCTCGAATTCATATTGTTCAATGGTAGAAAAAGCTAAGCATTTACATTCATAAACAACTCTACTTGTAGTATGTTAATTTAGAATTGACAAAGAACAGTTTTGGTGGTGCATTTATTGGATTAGGTAGTGTTCACTATGATTCTGAATGTTGGGCATTAGACCATGTATTTATGTAATACTGTTGGTTCTTTGAAGGAAACATCGCATAAAGATTTGTCAACACTAGCCAAGGCAGCTTTTGAATTGCTGAAGTGGCGGGTTTTGTGGGAACACCATCTTCAAAAAGCCGTATCCATTATTCTTTCTTCAGCCAATGATTCTAATTGGAGAACTAGATCTGCAACTCTGACATTTTTGCGGACTTTTATGTACAGGTATTGTACTTATTTTAAGGGTTCTGTTTCTCATTGATCCTTCTCTCATAGATACAAAGCCCTAATACTTGGATTTGTCCTTTTATGTTTCTTTATAGTTGTAATTATATACTTTGAAGGCCATGGTCCTTTAAGAGCACTTTTGGATGACGAATTTTGAAAAATCTTTGAAATTTAACATGAAGGATTTAGACAAATTTTTGTTTAGGTAAATTTCTTAGATCTGGATGTCTTTGATTCAAGCAAAAGTGATGGGATTCGTGCTTACTTTACAAATATATTATATCTTTATCAAATAATCAAGATAACTGCGCCAACAAAATCTCTCTTGGATTTGATTGATAATGTTGGGATCTTCATACACTCTGTTGGGCTCATTCCTTAACGACGTAGCATTAGATCTATGGTTTCTTGAGGTCTTATGTTCAAGTCTTACTGTCTTTGTTCCCCCTTTGTGTTTGTACATCGCGATGCACGACGTCCATGGTCCATGTGTATATGTCTATGCACTTGGATGCATGTCTCCTCATGTATGAATGCGCTTCACACATGAAGGGCAGTGTTGAGAGCTCGATATACTTTTGGATCCATTCTTTAACGAGGTAAGTATTTGGAGTAATTGGTAATTCAGCAGATACAAAGAACGAGATTGATGTGAAAGATTATGAAGTTATGTGGAACCCTTAAACCACCATGAAGTTATGGATGGCTTGATTTTTTTTCCCAATAGAAAGTAGGGGGATGAAAGATGGGTGTCTTTGATATAATAAGGCAACTCAACAAGCTAAATTCTCTTCATTCCTGTCTTGAGATTTTACAATGACACCTATTTTGATAGGATTTTGTTTGAGCATTTAGATGCGTTAAATCCCTTCTTTTTTTTGATCAGGCCTTAAATCCCTTATTGACATCCTCAATAGACTTCAAAATTCTCATGTCTGCAACTAGGGATTCTGAAATTTTGATTTGGTCAAAAATCCCATGCCCTTGCATAAACTAAAACTGCTTTTTTTGGCAGTAAAAAGTTAGCTTGTAGTTGTCATGAAAATTTTGTCTAGAGAACGAATTGAAATCCATCAACTGGTCAACTCTAAAGCGTGAATCGATTTTTGTCATATGCACTTCTTTATGTCCTATATCCCCTCATAGATGATTGTCTCGACTAAATTTCTTCTGTTACACTGTTTGGTATCTTCGAAATGATACTGTTGCAATCTAAGAGACATCTTATATAAACCATTGTCACTGAAGTTGCATGCTCATTATATAACAGGCATACTTTTATCCTCTCTAATGTGGAGAAGCAGCAAATCTGGAAAATCGTTGAGAAGCTACTCACAGACAACCAAGTTGAGGCAAGTTTCTGGCTTTGAGTAATTAACATTTAACACTCAAAGTAATGTAAAATACACAATATAACTCAAGTCATGCAAGGAAGTCCATTTCTTTGTTCTGCTAGCCAGTAACGCGTTTTCATGCTAATTATATCCTAGAGACTGCAAGTACACAATTTCTGATTTCCTCACCTACTGGTTCTATATCAATAGTAATTTTTGGTTTGGTACCTAAGCCCTCAAATGCAATGTAGGATGCAGAGATTCTGGTCATATGGGCTAATTAATTAAATAGCTACATCCCTTTGAGGAGTTTACAACTCTTTGTCAAGGACCAGAGTAAGGATCAAATTTTCATTTCGGTTCATACTTTCGATCAATTTGGAAACATAAATATTTCGAAAACATGATGGAAACAAAAAAAAAAATTAAAAAAAATTATTTGCCAAACATTTAGAAACATTGATCGAAACATACTAAAACACGTGAAAATATACTGAAACACTTTGAAATATAGGAATTTAGATATTCAATTACTGATTTGATTTGATTTCCATGAAAACGGAAACGATTTTGGCGGTTTCGAAATTCCTTGGACTAGAGTCTTTTGGCAAGAGGGGTTTGATCATGTCTAATTCATTGAGCTTACCTTTGGTTCAGGTAAGAGAGCATGCTGCAGCAGTTTTAGCTGGCCTGATGAAGGGTGGGGATGAAGATCTAGCCAGAGACTTCCGTGGAAGAGCATACAGGGAAGCAAATATTTTGCAGAAAAAGAGAAAGCAGAGGTCATTTTCCTCAATTTGGGGTTTTCGTTGATGTTGGTTATTTGATTAATGACAGGAAAGGGATTTGGATTTTGGAATGGTCTGAACTACGTCAACCAAATTCAGATCCCTCAATTACCATATATGTTCTTAAACTTATTTTTTATATCTGTGCATTCTGATCTAAGATTACATTTGAATTCAGAAGGGTGATTGCTGGGCAGTCCATAGCTTCTATACATGGTCTTGTACTTGCTTTGGCAGCTTGTGTATTATCAGTGCCTTATGATATGCCAAGGTATGCCTGTGGTCCAACACGAATGATTTGCTTTATCATGTACTTTACGGTTTTTGTCAAAAAAATGGTTGAGATTCAGCAGTTGGTAATTTAGGTCACGCATGAATGGTGATATTTACACATGTACTGTTTATGAGTGACAATGAAGAGCTTGACGACAATACTGGAAGATCCCAGTCCTGCCTAGACCTGGTGATATGGGTTCTCATTTTGTCTGAGTATGGCAGTTTGTCAACATAAGTGGTTTGTATCAAAGTAATACTTCTGAATCCACTGAATTTTTTTTAAATGACACAGAAATCTTTCTAATATTTTAGTCAATAAAATGCTTTTAGGGATTCATCAAGGTAATAGGATTAGATGTGATTCAGTTGGGCAATGGATGCTGCTTCCAATCATTTTAGGGTTGCCAAAGCATGCGTTGGATTATCATCTTTACAGCAGTATGAACTTTTGATTTACAGAGTCTTGTTTACTATTGAAAATACCTTGGGCATGTCCTGTTGAAAGCAACATGCCCATACTCCAGTGCCAATTCTCAGCTTCAGGTTCAATTAAAAAAAGAAAAGAAAAGGAAAAGAGTAGGCAAAACTAGCCGTTATTTTAGTTGTCCAGGTTTAATATGAGAAAGCGATGATTGTTTTCTTTATGTTTGTCTGGCTGGCTTTCTTGTCATGCTAGGTGTTCCTTTTGTGGAGGCTCATTTATCATAGCTTCTCTTTGAATTGATGCTTATCGATTGATGTTCTGTGAAGTAAAATAGTGTCTTTTATCATTTGATTTTTATTTATTATAATTTTATCATTTTGTTACAGTTGGTTGCCTGAGCATGTAACTTTACTGGCTCATTTTGTGGGGGAGCCATCACCTGTGAAATCAACTGTTACAAAAGCAGTTGCAGAGTTTCGGCGGACCCATGCCGATACATGGAACGTTCAAAAAGAATCATTTAGCGAAGAGCAACTTGAGGTGCATTTTGTATAAATAATTGTTTCTTTTTAATGTGTTTTATCAGTGAGTTTGGGAATTGCTTCCTCAATTTTAAGTGTTTGTCCATATCAATCTTTGCAGGTTCTGGCGGATACATCATCTTCATCATCGTACTTCGCTTGATTTACATTAGCTCATGAGAGAAGGCATATGATAGGGACACTCAGAATAACATTGTTACACAATATTTTGTATCATTGACAATAATGTCATAATTTAGAAACTATGTTTATTTACACCGTATCTGTTGCCATGAATTTATTATTTTCAATTATGTTGATATCCTTGCCCCTAGAATATTTTGCATAAACTCCCCTAAACTATAGGATTCATCAGATCATCAGATGGTAAATCCCATAAGACGCAGTCCGAATTGAAAATGCTTGATCCATTTCTGGCCACTTTCCCACCCTCGGATCCCTCTCCATTTTCATCCTCAAGTCTCTCGTGCAGACGGCCTTGCTGTTCTCCTGCTGTGCATGTGCTTTCAGTGCACATACTCTGGCTCCATGGAGATCCATCCCCGTCATTGCAGAAAGATGAAGGGCCATAGTGAAATCCAGAGACAGATACCGGAAAAGCACTGCAGGCACCAGCAAAATTTGCAGATGTTGTGCCAGTGGGGTCCCAAGGTTTGTTATAAGGTACCATATCAGGCTCTTGTATTGCCCTTGATAATCCAAGCTTGATTTTCTCAATGGTGTCATCTTTTTCGTCATGTTTACTGGTACCATAAGTAACTATTGTGTTAACTGGTTCTGCAACAGATTGATGCAGCTGGAAGTCGATACGCTTCTTGGTAAGGAGGTGAAGCATTTCATCTTTAAAGCAACCTAAGGCTGCTTCTGCCAGATGAGCAACCTGTGGTGGGGCTAGAGTGGTGGCAATCTCAGCCATGAGGTGGGAGAAGGGTTTGTGGGTAACTGGATCAATTCCCATGCCTGAAAGCTTCTTTTTAAGCTTGGTGTTCCAGTGATTCTTAACATCATTGTCAGTTCGTCCAGGCAGCTGGGCAGCGATTAGCGACCAACTGTTACAAATAATAACATTCAGTGCAAGAATTAGAAAACCAATTGTATGTCCTATGCAGCGTATGAGAGTTTTAAGGGAAAATATCCGAAGAGAAGCATGATAGACGAATTGAAACGAGGTATAGATCCATGACTGGTGTACCGGTTCCCAACAACTGAATGAAGCTTCACAATGGTCTGCTCTTCTGAATCAGAGAATTGGCCGTGTTTGAGATCAGGTCGGAGGTAGTTTGTCCACCGTAGCCTACAGCTCTTCCCGCATCTTTGGAGACCTGGCATGGTTGTATAACTTTAGCTTTGAGTCGATTTTAAGCAATTACATTGTCAGCTTTTATCACTGGCCAGGGGAAAAAAAAATTAGGAACACAAACCAGCATTCTTGGGGATAAGGCGCCAGTTACGGGTGCCGTGTTGAGCAATGTAAGAAGAGAGCTTGTTGTCTTCTTCAGGTGTCCACTGTCCCCTCTTCACGTTGTCCTTCTCGCAGCACGGTATCCGGCCCATCTCTCTCTTCCCCTTAGCTTTGTCCTTAAGAAATTCTACTGCTAGGTGACGAAGCTTTTTTACGAACTAATCCAAGAAATGAATAAGCCTCCCTTTGCCAAACCAATTCCTTTAAATTTCTATATATCAAAAACCAAGACAGAGAACAATAAAAGAAACTCCTGCTTATGTTTTTTAATTTTTGGGAATTTTGTGAGTTTAAATAAATAGGGATATGTATGTGGGAATGCAGTCATTAGATGGGAAAAAGGGTCATACATCGAGGGAGTTGCCATCAAAGGGGCATGATTTGATTAAAGAATTCAACGCCATTGAGCGTGTGAGAGATGGGCCGGTAGCTCACCCACAAGATGCCCGGTCAACTCCTCTCTCTCTCTCTCTCTGGTTGACTGCCTGTGAGTGTGCAAAGAGTTGGGTGGCATTCTGATTTGGTCACACAAAACCAATTTGAACTTTGAAGTTACATCTACTTGCGAAAGTTAAGGTTGTGCACGTGTGGGTGATTACCACATTCTTGAAAACAATCTTCACTCACTCACACTGATATCTTTGTGTTTTACTGTGTTTTACAATTTCTTATCCTTTGCATGACAAAGCTTTCCAGAAAGAGTGGCTGGTGGGTCTAAGTAAGACTGGTGTTTCTTCTCATTTTGGGGCAACTCGTTGCCTTCCTAAGATAAAAAAATCACCCTGATCACTTGGGATGACAATGCGTAAGTTTGACTTTTTGTAGATCCGCATTAACAGATGACTTGTGCATTAAACTGCCTTGAGGTTCACTTTGTAAGAAATGTGGTTGACAGGTACTGTTTGACACTGTACCTTGTCAAAAAAATATACGCACAGAGTTCGTTTGATAGACATATTATGAAAAGATTAAATATTAAATTATATTATTTTTTATTTAATCAGGTCTAATACTTTATTTGATAAGAAAATTTGATATCGTATTAATTTCAAAAACGTATACTTATCATATATTTTTTATACGTTAAACCTATATCATGAATGTATTTTAATACCACAAAAAAATGTGGTATTATAATACAACTCAAACGTATTATTTTACATATTTACCATTATAACCGTCCAACTGATAAAATCAGACTGTCATCAATGTAACAAACACTAATTGAGAGTATTTTTATTAATTTAACATTAATACGATAAAATAATTCATTAACCAAATAATCGATTGGATTAAATAATTACTATCCAACGTTTATGATGTATATTATCAAATACTAGATAAAATTACGTATTATTTTAATATTTTATTTAGTCTTGTCTGTTGTCTTTCTGCATTGTATTAGACTGAATTATTTTATATAATTCATCCATTTCTAATACGACAACCAAACGAGCCCATAAAATATTGTACATTTTTGAGAAATTTGAAGACTGGTCCCCCTACACGGACTTGTTTGGACTTAAGTCCGCCAAGGAAACTTATTTGTTATGAAATCCGTTTTTTGTCAATTTTACTATGTTATCCCTTCCTTTTAGAAGTGAAATAAAACTAACAATTAAAAACTCCTAAATCTTAGGAATTTGACCAACATTAAAATATTTTCTCTCTCATATCTATCTATATCCTTATATAGGTTAAGACTAACTTTAAAATTATTCCTTTCTCTTATTTATCTATCCATCTATCTATATCCATATATATGTTAGGGGTATGTATATATATATATAGAGTAACATTAAAAATAAAAAATAGCAACATTCAAATACAAAAAAAATATCATTTTGACACAAAAAATAATACATTTACACACAAAAAAATAGTAACATTTAAACATAAAAAAATTGAAACATTCAATATTAATATTTTTAAAAAATAACAACAGTAACATGTTCAACAAAAAATAGTAACATGCTTAAAATAATAGTAACATGAACAGTAACATACTCAACAAAAGCAGTAACATGAACAATAACATAATAAAAAAAATAGTAACATGAATTTAAATATATATGTTAGGTGTGTCTATATATGTGAAAATTGGAAGTGAGTCCCTCTAGATGTACTTGTTTAGAGATAAGTCTTGAAAGAAAATTTATAAGGAGCTAAGTCCATGTTTAAAATTATATGTAATGACTTAAGTCAATTTTTTTTTTAATCTCAAAAATACCATTCCTTGAAAGGAAGTTAAATTGACTTCCTATTTTAGAAATTCTAATCCCTTAATTCAATGTCAATTAAATATGTTAATAAAATCTCCATCATAAATTTAAAATTCAATTCAAAGCTCTCTCTCTCTCTCTCTATATATATATATATATCAAATTCAAAACTTTATCTTTCTATATATATATATATATATATATATATTCAAATTCAAAATTCTATCTCTCTCTCTATATATATATATCAAATTCAAAGCTCTCTCTCTCTATATATATATCAAATTTAAAGTTCTTTCTCTCTCTCTCTCTCTCTCTCTCTCTCTATATATATATATATATAGGATTGGAACTTGAATGGGCTTTTGTGTGGTGGTGATGGTGGTGAGCGTTGTTATGGAGGTGAAGATAACGTGATGGTTGGTGTTGCTCGAGAGGTGACGATGATGCGATAGAGGGCAGTGCTATGATGAAAAAAGTGGTATATATATATATATATATATATATATATATATTGAAATTCATGTTACTATTTTTTTATTATGTTATTGTTTTTGTTGAATATGTTACTATTCATGTTACTATTATTTTAAGTATGTTACTATTTTTGTTGAACATGTTACTATTGTTATTTTTTAAAAATATTAATATTGAATGTTTCAATTTTTTTATGTTTAAATGTTA
>CM042197.1:1042942-1083379 GCA_023539305.1 Ilex asprella
GTTTTTGAGAGCTGAAGTCCAATGGACAACAAAATAAAAAAAAAGGCTATTGCTTGCTTGCAGAATTTCTAACAAATAAGGAAAAATAGGACAAACCTTCTCATGAAGACCACCCAAAGCTCCATTGCTCAGCTGGCTAGCCAACGGATTTACTGCTTTTGCATTTGCCCCGGCAACTGCAAGGGCTAACAAGTTTCTTTGACCATCAGCCAATTCACCACTTAGAGTTTGCGTCATAGTTGATGCTGAATTGATGGCATCCTGCATAAGTTAGCTCGACACCATATATCAGAAATCATATAAATAGCATATGTTAACCCAAGAAAGCAGAAAAAACATGGGAAGACAGATGAACAATTAACAGGTCCTTAAAAGTGATCATGGTAAAAAAGGCTGTCAGGTGTTGTAGCATTCGTCGGATGACTGGGTAATGAATGGGTAATGAATGCTCAAAATGACAGAGTATTCAAAGTAGAAGAAACGGGAACCCTTATAAACTAGCAGTAGAACTGGACAGTGTTTTATCTCATAAAATTTGGCTAGGACTCCATACTCTTAAAGCAAGAGCCAATGATGAATGTGCGGAGTCGAATTGCTGCTGAGCTGCACTTGTGTGTTCAACCATTCCTTTCTGAAATGTAGCATCAACTTGCTCAAACAAAGCTTTGCATGACATCTCAAAGGCAGGGATCACCGAAGCTTCCAAACTGGATTTCAACGATTCCTGCACAAAAAAAAAGATGCTTCAAACAGTAAGAGTAAGAAAATTTTCAGATTCATTTGGAACACACAAGTCTATTGATGCCACATCCTTCATGCCCTCCACAAACAAACAGGCTCAGTTCTACCAATTTCAAATAAAAGGGAACTAAATTAAAGAAAGTTTAAATTAGTTTACAATATAAACTAGGGGAAAGTAGACAATGAACCAGCAATTGTGGGGTTGACAAAACAGTTGGCAATCCACCAGAAAAATAACCAATAAAAGGAGCAGCATAACCTTAAAAACAATACAAAACTCACTACATTCGAGTTACAAAGGAGTACTAATGAATATCAGAGAGAGAGAGAGAGTGTTACCAATCTTGCTATCCTCATAAACTATAATTTGTTGGACGCAATGATACCAAGCATAAGGCAACTAACTATAGCTTGGAAATCATTGCACTAAAACCCATATGTTTATACTTCAACAAAAGTACATCAAGTCTAGCATACACATGTTCCATGCTGCTTAACAGCAAAATCTTAAAATACATCTACACCAAATCATTTAGAAAGCATTGTTAACTAATGCACACCTGAAGAGCTTGCTTGCCAGAAGTTTGAAATTGTGCTTGAATTTGTCTTCCAACAGTAGCTTCAAGTTTAGTATTAACCGACTTCTCCAGTTGATTCACTGCCTTATCACCAACTCCTCTCTGCATCACACAGCATCAATTAGATCGCAATATCCAAACACTACCCCAGAAGGCTCAGATCTTCAGAATGCTAACCTGGAAGGCATCTGCAATAGCTGTAGATAATGTCTTTTCAATAGTTGGAGTAACCGTGCGGGCCACGGATGGTCCAACCATAGCTAACTCCTTCTTCACAGTTTTCTCCAACATTACTGGCAAGTCCTTGTTGAGATAGTTAGTAATCGGATTTGTTATAAGCTGCATGCGTTCCCGTACTAACTTCTCCTGCTTTGCATTATCTTCTTGGAAACGGACCCACAAAGCATCAGTATTAGCCTTGATGACCTTCTCCATGCTCCGCCCTAAAGCTGCCTCAAGTCGTCTGCCTTCTTTGGTAACTGGGACTGCAACCGTCATCGCCATCTGCTTCTGCATTTCTTTTTGCATGGTTGCAAGCTGCAATCAGTAGGAAAAAGGAAGAGATGGATGAGCACAAAAAGAGAAAGGTAAACGTACATGTTGCATCTGATACGCATAACATATATCGTATAATACACGATGTTGAAACCTACTTTTAGTTGCCAACATGTTGATATACCGCCACTATAAGCAAAGCCTGGTTTGGCAATACAATACTAATATATTGCTCATTGTAAGACAACGAACAGCACAGAAGAATATGCATGGAACCAAGCAAATGATGAGATGTGAAACTAGTGGAGGGATCAGAAGCACATGACTATACCATGATACTGAAAATATATCAAACAAGAGGCCTGAACAGAGAGAAATTGAAAATTCTTCCACAGAGGATTCACATGACAGACAAAAATGACATCCATGACAACCTAAAACCAACTAAACAAGTAAAATGGAATTATCCATGCTTATGAGAAATATATGTTTCAAAAACTAAGAAATGAATAACATAACACTTCTACTAGAGTAAGATTTAGATAACACCAAAAAAACAACTGGATAATTTTATTCCAACGAACCGAGCACAAGGTGTCACCACATGAAAACCTTTGGTTAATAAACTATCCACTATGTTGAGTAAACAAACAATTTTAAGAACAGCGACGACGAATGCATGATGAAAAAGTTTTTATGCTATATTCAAAGAGATCACCTGATTAAGTGTCTCCTGCATAGACAGAATTTGTGAAAAAACATCTTCCACAGAGGGAATACTAGGACTAACACCCATTTCATTGGAAGAATCTGTCGAATTGAAAACACTGGGTGATGGTAAAGATGGACCTGGTCCTTGACTATTCTTCCCCTTCTGTTTTTTCCCTTTTGTTGTGGATGCTGGCGGTTGTGGAATTGTGGCAGTCGTAACTGACTCTATAACCTTTCCTGATACATCCTTTGCAGGGTCAAGGACATCAAACTCAGCACCCAAAGATTGGTCAACTTCTTCACTCCTGCTAGCCCCATCAAGCTGCCTAGATTCTTCCTCAGCATAAGTTTCATCTGGAAAAGCATAGCACTCCCTAGCCATCTCAATACTAAGATCCGAGGCCTGAGAGCAAAAGGATTTCTCCTTATTTTCTAAAACAAGACTGTGAAGTTCTCCCTGAGAACCAAGATCATTACTCTGGCTAATTTCTTTTTCATCAACAACTTTAACTTCCACCTCAACATTTTGCGGGTCGTTATTAATTGTCACATCCTGAATATTTGGCTCACTCTCACTCTTCTGCTCAACAACATTGTTCATATCAGAGGACGAATTGGACATTAATATCTCAGAAGGAGTCACTAAATGAGTGGGGTGCTTGAACTTAATAGGTTGATTGAGAACACTGGAAATATCATCTTTTGAAACCTTGTTTTCGTCGCTAATGGAATCATCTCCTTGAACCTCAGACAAGTTTGTCTGAACAGTAAGCATTTGTCTGTCAACTGAAAGCTCAACCATTTTCTGATCTCCGCCACGATCATAGAGTGGGGAACCTGTCTCAAAGTTGTTTGATGGACTTCTAAAACCAGAAAGCTTTCGAGACAACCTTGGACTCAAAGGAGGAGGAGGCGAGGCAACATAAGATATATCAGTATCACTGATTACCACTGGCGAAGAAACAGTTTTAGACTCCATGCTCAAAGACGCAAATTCCTGTGAAGTGGCTGTCTCAAGAGAAGTAGAGCTCACAGGATGTCTCACTGTTGGTGCACTGCCGGATATACTTTCACATATAGAGGGTTTAGGAGCTGAACTAGATATAGGAATCTCAGTTGGTTCACTTCTGGATGGCTCCGAAGTAGCAAATCCTTCAGCACTGGAGGCAAGGTGTGAAACAGTTGACTCTGACTTCTCCCAAACCACATTCTCCAACGGGGGTGGCAAGCACTGGGATAAGTCCAAAGCATATTGTTGAATAGCCTGCGTCTGGACACAATAAACCTGAACAATTTGTTCACCATTGGGTAATAAATCACCCGTCCCCGTAAAACTCAAGATCGGCATAGTGACAGTGAACTCTGCTATGTAATCCATGCGGGTAGTGGCTGGATTAGGACCATATTCAAAATGTACTGCATATATGGCATTCTTCTTTGCATTTGCTAGTAAGAGCAGACCTGCTTGAGACAAAGCCACAACTTGATTAAAGAATGCCTCTTCGACTTGATCTTCAGCAGAGCTCTTCAATTCCATTTTCTGGGTACATAGCCAAGACTCAGCATCACTGGGAAGCAGCCAGCCTTCTTCACTTGCTGATGCCCAGATCTTCACTTCCCGATTCAGTGGACCCTGCAAACATCACATTAGTTAAATAAAATAAACACATCTGACGAAAAAGGCATGATGAGAAAATATAAAAGGGAAATTATATGAACTTTTTAAAGCCTAAAAAGCAAATATGCAGGCACCCAAATAATACCATCAAGCCTGTATCGCAAGGAAAAGAAATTTTGGTAATGCTGGGCTAACAAATAAGCTATTTTACAGGGATAGATAGCAAAGTTTCTAGCTTGATTACAGACATACTGAATGAAAGTACTGAAAGAAACGTTTTTTATCTGATAGCAGGTACCCCTGTGATAAGTATGATGTGATCTGGGCGGTGAGGGGCAGTCAAGAATGTAGCAGAATTGACAGGTTGGCCGTCATGTGGCCTCAGTACTGCAATTGGTTGCATCTTGCGGTCTTCCCAAATCTTTATCTGCACACAAATATATTATTGCATGCAGATGTCAGTAAAATTGGAGTAAAAAATAGGAAATACTGACCAAATAGCATGCATATGGATACACAATGGCAGGGAAAAGGGCATCCATTACATAAGAAAGTGTCACATACAGCAGGTCAAAGAATGGTCTCTTTTATCTCATAAAATTGTTCAACTAGGAGAGAATCTATGTTTTATTACAAGACTATAGAAATGACTGATGAAACACTAAATTTGGAAACAGTACTTTTAACTACATTATTCTAATTCCTGGCTTCACTTCTACCAACAATTTTAAATACCATTCCTGTATAAAAATGAACTTTTCTTTTTTTTTTTTTTTAAAAAAAGAACAATAAGATACAACGAATAGATGAAAAGACTCAACATGTTCTTGAAGCAGCCAAACACAATGATATCGTCCAACAGATCATTCGCCCTACCCCACAGCTACCCCAGGCTAGCTTATGACCTCCTATATATTGACATACTGACAAAACATAAGTTCCACCTTTTTCATTTTTTTCTAATAAGATGTAACAACAGGATTTACTTATCACAAGTGAAAACCCTGTAAATATCCTCATAAATGGAATCTAGCTTCAATAAGTTTTGAGCTCTCACTATCTGTTGTAATTTTACCCTCAACAATATTGCTTCCTTTCACTTCGTATGATTGCACATCTACACTTTCTCAAATTGTGTGTTTTTCTTTTCTTTTCTTTTCTTTTCTTTTTTTATGAGAACTACCTCTACCAGATTCCTTCCCTTTTGCCCAAAATAGACAACATACGGAATATGACCAATTTGAAAACTCCTCAACCAACTTAGCACATGTAACTTCCAAAATTTTGTCTCCTAGAAAAAACAAGACCCAAAATAAGTTTTTACAAAAAGGTCAATCAAAAGAACATAAATATATATGTGTGTGTGTGTGTTCACACGAGTAACTAATTCCAAAAAGATATCAATAAAAACAGCTTTAAAAGATGATAAAAAGAATTGAACATCAGCAAGCTTGAGGACAATAAAAAAGCAAGATTATCAAGAAAAAGGCAAACCGTGCCATCCACTGAAGCAGAAACTAAACGAGTGGTCATCCATTGGCACATCGATAAATCGGTCACTTCTCCATCATGACTACCAACATATTGGACCCCATCGATCAACTTGTCCACAGGGCATTTGAGAGGTTCCTCCGCTGAGAATACTTCACCTTTTCCAACTTTTGTAGTATCAATCCTCAGAACAAGCTTTCCAACACCAACTACTAGGACTTCCTGCAAGAGAGAATGCAACATTCATTAGTAAAAGAAACCTATCAGCAGACTCATCTGTCAAGATCAAGAGAACTAACACAGAAAACTACACGGATTAATTGTTGACATGAGACATACTTGTTTATGACAATGCCAACAAACTCGTGGATGAGCAGATTCTGCTTCCCCTACTATCTGAATTGCGATGACAACCTTTCCTGTAATTTGTGGCTTATCTTCTTCATCTGGACCTTCAGCAATCTTCCATACATAAACCCTCCCATCAACACTTGCACTGCAGGCATGTACATTAGCAGAACCAAAGACAAACCAGAAGAAGGAAGTTCATGAATAACAAGTATGGTGCTACCTGGCCAAAAGGTGAACATCCTCAGCAAAGAAAGCCATGTCTGTTACCTTCTGAGATAATACAGGTTAATAAGATGAGTATACTATTGTAGGCAATCAAAAATCTCAGTAATACCAAAAGTTTTTTTCCCCTTCAACAATGGATGTACTCTGAGATATTAATCAGCATAAGACAAATTTTGAGATTTCATGATATGAGCAAGCATCGCAAATAAATGTTCAAGATCCACTATGGTGCGTAGAAAATTAAAGAGGATATTAACGATTGTCTAACATAACATAAAAACAAAAAATAGAATATTGGGCAGTCCTAAAATATAACCCCAAAAAGTAAAAGACCGGCAAAACATGTAGAAGTAGAACATCTCATGCAGAGTAAATCACCTGGAAATGTTACAACTCAGCATATGAGCTAAATCAATAGTGTAACTAGCTGTAAAGTTTCTTCTGATTCACCAAGATAGTCGGAAGTCATGCATTGTCTCAACCTTCTCCCCTTAAAGATGAAAGCAATTTAATCCAACTGCACACATTCTAAATTGAACTTGTTACTGTGAAGTATGAAGAGAGATTGTACTCCTCATGAAAAGATTAAGACCACTCAAAGTTGGTTTATATGTGTTAGAATATAAAGACGTGTGTAATACAACTTCAACCCCTTTCTCCATTATCCCTTAGATGAATTATAGCGAAGTTAATAAAGGTGTTCATCCATACGGTTCCAGATTCCATCGATGAATACATTGAGTTTTCTTCATCTGGTCTATTTTGAATCACCACTTGGCAGGGCTACCTCTCTGCCTCTTCTTGGATTCTCTCTCTATCTCTCTGTCCAACTACTTCAACTTCAACTTCCATTCTATGCCTCTTCTTCCATTCAACTTCAACCTCCGTGTCCCACAAGCATAGTTATCAAAATCGTACGATTCGTGATTCGATTCATATAATTCGGTTCGATACAGGTATAAAACGATTCATATCTTATATGAGAATCGTATTAGAGTTGAATCGCACTTGAATTGTATGATTCGATTCGTATCTTACAAATAACATGATTCAATCACTTTTTTTAAAACCTAATTTTTTTTTGCAAAACAACGTTGTTTTATCTGCTAAACAATAAAACGACATCATTTTTTTTGCACAAGAACCCACGCCCTAATAAAAACTCAAATCTCTTTGCTCATTGACGTCGTCTAAAACTCATCTTGCATTGTTTAAAGCTAAAAGTCACAGCTAACGCTCTCGTATCATCGGTTAATTTTTGCTCTTAATTCTTTCATGGGTAGTTTGTTAGGTTTCTAATTTTTTGTTTCAAATTGTTGGCCTATATGTTTTCTCCCAATTAATTTTTTTATTTGTTTTTTTTCTATTCAAGTTTGTAACATAATATATACTGGGTGTCACTATTTTGGTTTTTGACTAGCCATGGGTTTTTAATTAATTTTTTTATTAAAGTTGTTGAATTTGAAAATGGTTAAGCAAAACATGAAAATGAAGTAAGACTAGCACCTTTCCATTTAGACGACGTGGTTATGTTAATTGATAATTTTTAGAATGTAAAAATGTTCAATATTCAATATTTTGTGTATTTCAAATAGAGCAATGCTATAGGGACCTTATTTGGGGACCTAATGATATAGCTTCAATGCAACCATTGGATTAGTTGTGAGTTCCAATGTTAGATGGAGCCCACAATCAATCCAATGATTGTATTGAATTAGGTCCTTACATTAGGTCCCTAAATTAGGTCCAAATAGCACTTTCCTTTCAAATATGTAGTATTATTTTTTTATTTTTGTTCAAATTTGTGTTGAATCTTACGATTCACGATTCTCAAATTTAGAATTCTGATTCACGATACAAATCGCGATTTGACAACTATGCCCACAAGATTAACAGTCGGTCTTTGATTTTTAACCATCTTCAATACACAGACTGTAGTTTCTCAAATTCTAATCATATCCCTAAATTTCATATTTTTTATAACACTTCGATATGCATATATATTAGCCTTGCATATATTTTTTGTCACGTTTTTTCAATTAGTAGGATCTTACAATTCTCGTTCCAGTCCTCTACGATCCCGATCCTATAATATTTCCCATCAATCTAAGATAGGATTGTGATTTTAAAAACCTTGATATTTTGTCACATTTATGGATGATCATTCTCGTATGACTTGGTTATTTTTTATAAAATCCCGCTCTAAATTATTTTCTCCCTTTTAGTTGTTTCGTAAGTAAATTAAGATTCATTTTAAATGCAATATTCGTGTTACAATCTGACAATGCTAAACATTATACCTCTAATCCCTTTCAGACTTATTTCAATAAAAAGGACATTATACATCAATCTTTCTATGTTTTTATGCCATAACAAAATGGTTTTTGATAATATACCTACATTGCATATTTTTTATAATGGTCGAGCAAAATAATCATATTTTATTGGTTGTTACTCATGCGCTCTATTTCACACATGTTCCTCCTCATTTTTGGGATGATGCTGTTTCAATTGCTTGTTACCTTATTAATTCAATGTTTTCCATCGTGTTACATGCGACATCTCCACATTCGATTTTGTTTCCTTACTCTCCATTATTTTCTCTTCCCTTTAAGGTGTCTAGATGTGTGTCCTATGTTCACAATCTTGGCCCAAGTTTTGATAAACTATGATCCACGTGTTACTAATACATTTTCATTGGTTACTCCCGTACTTAGAAATGTTATCACTAGTATAGTCCTATTCTTCTAAAATATTTCACTAGTGTTGATGTTACTTTCTGGGAATCTACACCTTATTTTTCAGCTCTATCTGTATTCTGTTCCCTTTGATCATTCTATTGGGTTGTCTCCTATATCCAATCTTACTCTCTTGTCAGCTCCAGTTCCCTCATCCTCGGGTTCTTCGTCGTCGTTGATCTTGAGTTCATCTCCTCCTGACCCTTCACCTTTACTGTTTACCACACCCCTTCATGTTAATACTTGTCAATCGCAAGCCACCTACTACAGCTCTACCACTGGCTTCTACATTGTTAATATTGTGATTACAGGTGATGATTCAATGGGTATTGCCAAGTTAAAACAGTTTTTGTAGTATCGGTTTTATACCAAAAATCTGGACAAACTTAAATATTTTCTTGGTATCTATGTTACTAGATCTAAACAAGGCATCAATTTGTCTCAAAGGCAATATGTACTTGATCTTCTAAAGGAAACAGGTATCTAGGTGTCCACCGGTTAATATCCTTATGTATCCAAATCAGAAACTCTCAATGACTGAAGTTGAATGTTTCTCAAATCCTGGTCAATACCATCGTCTCATTGGGGAGTTGAATTATCTCATTATTACCTAACCAGATATCTCAAATACAGCGAGAATAGTGAGTCAGTATATGGAAGCTCTATGAATTGTGATGCTATTATTCGTATTATTCGATATCTCAAGCGAGCTCAAGGACATGGACTACTTTATAGATCACATGCACACCTTTAATTGGAAGGATTCAAAGACAGAGATTGGGCAAGTTCTCTTTTAGATAGATGGTCTCCTACTGGATACTGTACCTTTTTGGGTGGTAATCTGGACACACGGAAGAGTAAGAAACAAACAGTAATGATATAATCTAGTGTAGAAACTGATTACTAATTACAGAGCAATGGCTCACACATGTAGTGGAATAACATGGTTACAACACTCCATTCAAGAAATTGGTTTTTTAGCACAACTCCGCTTTGGTTGTTTTGTGATAATGAAGTTGTTGTGCATATAGTTTCTAATCCTATGTTTCGTGAGCGAAAGAAACACATTGAAGTTGATTGTCCTTTTGTTCAAAAAAAATATTTTGTGTGCAAATATTGTCACACTGTTTGTCAGATCTGAGGCTCAACTTGCTAATATGTTTACTAAGTCTTTGACTACTTCTCAATTAAGGGATATTTATTCAAAGCTGAGATTATATAATATATATTTGTCGGCTTGAGTGGGAGTGTTAGAATATGAGTGGTAGTCTTGTAGCAAGGATATCCCTTACGGAGTATATTGATCTTTTGATTGTAATTCGCATACATATATATATTCACATAGGTAGAGAGACATGTAATACAACTTAAACCTCTCTGCCTCTTCTTTTATTCTCTCTCTCTCTCCCTAATCCTAAATCTTTCATTACAATATGGTGTCTCATGGTTAATGAGTCTCTCAATTTATTACCAATTGGTTTTTGACTTGATTGCTCTCATATGTTATTAAAACTAGGTCTTGAGGGATAAGAGGGTCAAATATCTTACCCATCAAATCCTTCAGTTAGTTTCATTGTCTATTCTGCTTAAATTTATGAGTTGAAGTGTAAGTTCATGTTCCACGAGAAGAAAGATGTGAAGGGAGCTTGTATCCCATATGAAAACATAAGGACCATCTAGAGCTATTTTAACCAAGGTTTTTAAAATTGAGTCCTATTTTAGATCGATGGGGGAGGTTAAAGGATCGGAATCATAGAATAGAGTCGAGAATCGTAAGATCCTCCCAATTGAAAGAATGGGAGAAAAACATATGTAGCAATACATAGAAATGTTATGGCCAAAAATAGAAGTTAAAGGTATAACTGAAAGTTGATAAACTACAATTTAAGCATTAATTAAGGAGGGTTGAAAATCAAAGGTGGAATGTTGTTGTTATGGGTTTTACGAAGAGGGATTTTGTGAAGAGTAATAAGAGAATTGAAGCAATTTAATCTTAATTTTCAGAAAGAGAGAGAGAGAGAGAGAGAGAGAGAGAGAGAGAGAAGCAAATGAGAGACTAAAAAGTTAAAAGGCTCTTAAATAATAACTTTGACTATTTGAAAGGATACCTGGTTATGACAATTTTCAACTTTTCAACTAGAGATATAAAAGAATAAAAGACCTTTTTCTAAACCAAATAAGTTTTTTGTAACTTTTCTTATCCGTTGAAATTCCCCAATAGGCTAATAATTATTTGAGGCATTCACATTTAGATTAAGTCTGCAACTATTACAACGATAAATATAAATTAGGTTTGCTCAATAACTAAATGGGTCTAACAACAAACCCAACAACTTGGATCAATAAAATAGCAATTTAGATCAAGATCCTACAATCCTATAAGATCCGGATCATGATCCATTAAGATCCTATGAATTTGGGATTCTACATTAGATTCAAATTGATCTGCTTGTATCGAATCGCTAGATCAGGATTTTGATAACCATGATTCTAACTGGTGGGCCCCATCACTCATTATCAATTGTTTTAGAGTTAGATGCTTCTAATTGTTATTACCTTATAAGTTAGATGCTAGTAACACTTATTAATTCTTTTACACCAATTTAAAATGGATTATCTTTTAAATTCTAAGCCTCCAATTTTTTCAAAGTAGGTTCTATGTCTCCCCTGGTTATTATTCGTTATCACCTACGAGAGGGATGAAAGCATATTTCAACTTAAAGACAATAGATGATCATCAAGATTCAAATTTCAAGTATTGTTCCAGAAGTAAAAGGGAGAGAAGGGTTAAAGTCTACATAGCAACTTCATGTTATGCAGCATGGATAAATTTAGCTTGGTTTGTCAACATGAAACTGTATTAACGAAAAAAAGGATGAATCATGAGTGGGATTGTACACAATGCTTACAAAACTGTATACAAATAATGAATTTTTATAACGCCTATTGTATTGTGAGTCTAAAGGCTTGTTAAAGCACAAGGGATTTAATGGTGGGATTGGGAAGTCCGTGAACTTTCAATTTAAGGAGTACAGTGAACGTGATTCTTAGTTATCTTTTGATTACTAGTCAATCCAAAGTTGAAGTACTTAATGAGATGTTCCTGAAAAATGAAAGGACATTTCATAATGATAAGCACAAATGCAGCAGGGTATGTGAACAATTAGATGTTTTCCTAATAAAAAAGTGTTTTATAACTACATATGGCAACCATTTCTAACATTTCACTTCTTTACACATTTCAACAAAAAGAAAAATGCAGCCACTCCTCAGTCGTCATATTTCAACTATAAATGGAATCAAATATTGCAAAATAAGCAACGTGAACTATCACTGTTGCATATATAATGTCAATTCAGTAAAGACCTGCATAAGGTCCTCAGTTCACGTACTCCCCTAGATATCCAATGTATGTGTCCCTTCTCTAATCCATTACATGATTTAAGTAATAAATCTGGCTAAGGGAGATATAAAATCCACTTTACAACAATGGTCAACATAGAGTGTATTCCATTTCCATTAAACCAACAACACAAAGCAAGCCATGTTCAGCTAAACAGTTAATGAAACAAAGTCAGCTCTAATAAGATAAAAAAAGGCAATACACGAAATCAAATTTTTGATCTGACAAAAGGAAACCAACCTGAGAAAGCCCTTTAAGCAGTGATCGCAATGCAGTGTTTATATTAAGCACTCGAATAGCTCCCAATTTCAGCCCATAGCATATGTAAGTCTTATTGACAGCAATTTGACGCCCCACAACAAGGCCAGGATCCGATCCATACTTGGTGATGGGAGTAACCTCAAGTTGAGGCTGAATCTCACCCGGCAACCTAGCATCTATATCATATACAACATGGTCGCCAACTAAATGCCGCCCCTTCGGAAGCTTACTGCTTGGCATACGCATCGGAGCAGAGTGTGCAGCATTAACATTTGGCCTCGAAGGCAATATGGGGACAGTTTGTGGCACTAAAAAATCAGAACCACCAGAAGAGGAAGGCTGAATTGGAGAAACGGGCATGGTGGGTTGTTGAGGAATTTCAAAAGTGGAAGGTGGAGCACTTAACAAAGCCATTAGAGTGGCGCCAGGGTTATGGTTACTTTTAGGGTTGGGGCTTTGAGGATTAGCGAACTGGGGTTGAATAGGGGGTGTAGGAAATGATATAGATCTCTGGTGGTGCAGGTTAGCAAACTGATTATCAAGTTGTGGAGGGTATTGAGGGATATGGTGGTACTGCTGGTGGTGAAACGGTGAGGGTTGATGAGGGTAAGAGTATGGGCCACCGGTTGGTGGAGGATAAGAAGCAGAAGGGGATGGAGGATAAGAAGTAGGAGGGAATAGTGAAGAAGAATTAAGATTTTGGGGATTAGGGTTTGTTGCTGTGGTGGTAACAGGTGCTGTGGGTTTGAAGAATTTGTGCACATCAAATTGTCCTCCGCCTGGTAGATTTGAATTTCCAGGTGAAGCCATCAACAAACACCAATTCGATCGATTGGTATGTGGCTATTGACAAAGTGATCCGATTGAAGAGGGGATAGAGAGAAAGGTTTACCGTAGCTTTGCAGATTGAGATCCGAGTGGAGGGTTAAGAAAGCTTGGATCGAAAACCTAGATGCATAGTTCTCTGCATAGTGAACGGAGGTGGGAAGATTTCTGGAAGACCAGAATAAGAAAGGAAGATGAAACAGGAAAAATATTATTTACGGAAAATTATAAAACTGGCACTTAATTTTTGCGATAATGTCACTTGACCCCTCTTCAGGTTTATGTACTGCCACTAGAAGCCTCAAATAAACTCTACATTTTCATTTGCTGGAATGGTTGAGAATGGATTCATTTTTAGATGTCATTTATAACTGAGTCTCACCAATTACATAATATCATCATTTTTTGGGGAATGAATTAGATACACCTTTGACCAAAAAAAATTAGATACACCATTTTATTTTGGAGGTGTGAGTCAAGCTGATTGATAGATCAATCAATATTCAATCCAAGATATCAAACATTCAGCTTGCTCGAGTCCAATTCAACCCAAGCTCAACTTGAGCAACTCCAACCTGAGTCTAACTCATGTTTGAATTTTTGAATTCTGAGTTGATCTCGAGTTATACAATTTGGGTTGTAATTCAGATTAAACTCATATTAAAATTGAGTTTCTTATTAATCAAAACTCTAATACAACCAAGAAAAGTGTTCAAATTTGTGTTCCAATCCTGAAATTGAACTTAAAAAAATCTCATTTGCAGTAGGCTTAAACATCAATAAGAGTGGGTTTTGTTTATAATTCTAATTCTTCATTTTAATAAAAAAATATCAATTTGAACGCGATTTGTTAAATTTGGGTTGGATTCGGATTGCAACCGTCCATCCAAAGTCTCAACCTGAATAATTCTCAAATTCAATTTTTGTTGTAATTCTTTTGCCCAAACCCAAAACTCCCCCAAATATTAAAAAACTCAACCTAAAAAACTGAAAATTTCAGGTTGGCTTCCAATTCACCTGTCCAAATTTTATACCTAACTGTATTAAAAAATTAATATAATGTCAATACGCATATATTAAATTGTTTAGCGTACTTCATTTTTTATTTTGTTTTCACAATAAAAGAGAAATGACATGACCGGCTTTAAGAAAGAAAAGATTCCATCCCATTGACTCTAAGATGCTTTTAACATAATCCGAAGAACTATTATTAGCTTTAAAAGTTCCTGCTAATTTGATTGATCTATTAAAAAATTGTAAATTTTAAGGAGATGTAAAACAAATAATAGTGCAGAAGAAGAACATATGAGGAAGGTTATAATTGAGTCAAGTTACTCGAGTTACTCTAAATTTAACTCGTTTTAGGTTTGACTTATTTTTTAAATGAGTGATGTTTAAATAAATTTTTGAACTCGTTTAAAAAAATGAGCTCGACATGTTTAATTTAAACTCTCAAAACTCGACTCGACTATCGGTCTTACTGTTAAGACGAAGATGAAAAGAAATAGATGTGACTTTTTGATGTTAAAAATTTAAAGTAAAATTTTGGTAATGATTTATTTTTTAGGAATGTAGTGAGGATTAATGTATTTAGAAGCTTGTAGAACATGCTTGCACTTGGTATTTTTCTTGAATCTTCTACCAACATCTAGAATCTTCACTTTTCTATTAATGTTCACCACTAAATTAGAATTCTTGAACCTTTCAAACCTTCACCTACCTTGAACTTCTAGACCCTTCTATAGTTACTTATAAATAAACCCTCCACCACCCCAAATTACCAAGCCAACAAAAACACAAATGACTAACAACAATTATCATTGCAAGTTTATTCTTACATTTTCTTGTAAGTTTTCTCTTTTGTAAGTTTGTTATTGTAAGCTTGTAACTTAGATTTCTCCATAATAATAAAGGTCTTGTTCTTCCTTCATTTTTGGAGCTATGTTCTAATTTTTTCATTCTTCTTCAACTTCGGTTGTGAGTTTTGGGCTAATGAAAATTTATTTTTCACTATTCTAAGAAAGTAATTTTCGGAATTTAAAATTTGTCTTTCTTCACATTTGGTTTGCAAAATTTTACTCTCGACTTAAATTATTGGTATCATTCCTTAACTTAGTTTTATAAAATTTAAATTTGAGTGTAAAAAAAACTCAAGACCGAAGATTAGAGTAAATTTGAATCTCCAGTCCATACTATTCTTTAGACCTAAATTTAAATTAAGGTAAAAAGAGCCCAAAAATCATGTTCAACCCTATACTCAAACCTATACCAAATGGAAGGAGACTTTTTTCTAAACTCATATCAAGAAAGACTTAAAATGTATACCCAAAAATGTA
This sequence comes from Ilex asprella, assembly GCA_023539305.1. Classification (NCBI taxonomy): domain Eukaryota; kingdom Viridiplantae; phylum Streptophyta; class Magnoliopsida; order Aquifoliales; family Aquifoliaceae; genus Ilex; species Ilex asprella. The sequence goes on from CM042197.1 coordinate 1,058,716, forward strand.
ATGATAAAAAATCTGTTACCACTCTTTTTTTCACGGCGACTGTGTTTTCCAGTGGACATCTCTACATGTAAACTCTCTCTATATACATTATACATGCATTGGAATATGTGTATGTATGTGCATATGTGTTATGAATTTTTAAAATTTGGGAGGAAAAGTGTGTATTGGTTTTTTGAAATTTGGGGGAATATACTCCTCATAAATTCAAACATCTATATGATTTATTATATAAATATAACTGGTCAAGAAAAAAACTATTGTACATCGAGAGGCATTCAGTGAAACTTTTGTTTTTTGTTCAATGATAAAGGAGTATCCGGTCCAACTTATGCGTACTTTGATTAATCCCCTCTCCGGACTGGTTAAAGACAAGTCATTCACGCAAGGACTAATATATTCATGAGAGATAAATTCCTCATGGTCTGACTCCAAGAAGGTTGTCAAGATTCAAACTTAAGACATATGAGTTTACAGATTGTTCCTGTTATTGCTTGTCCTCCTTGGGTTTGCATTAAGTGAAACTATTGAGGCACTTAACCGCTTAGAAAATTAAAAATTTTGCTTATGTGATTTAATTTGGAGCGAATAAAAAATTGAGGGGGAAAAGAGGTTTTGGAGGTACAGAAGTAGAGGAAAAGTAAAAAAGGTTTTAGAGAAAAAAAATGAGCTATTGGGAAAACATGGGGATTTTTTTTAGAAAAATTTTGAGTACAAAAAAGAGTTTGTCAATTGAAGAAGTCGATATCAAATTCATTTTTTTTACTCAATTTTGAGTAAGGAGCTGTGTAAGAGCATCTCCAACACTAAAATTTAAACTTAAATTTAAATTTGAGTAAAAAAATTTTAAAAACTTGTTCAAACATTTTATTCAAATTTATACCAAATCAACTATATTTTAAAAATCTAATAGTCATTTTTGCTCTCATTTAAATTTGGGTTTGCCCTCATTTAAATTTGGGTTTCTCTTTCTTTAAATATGAGTTTGTCCATTAAAATCATTTATATCAAATCAAATTTTTTACTCAAATATTAATTTAAATTTAAATAAAAATTTGAATCATAATTAGAGAGATACTCTAAGGACTAAAAATGGTCTTAATTAAAGTTAATTTAACCCATTATTTTCATTCGTTACGTTACGTGTGTGTACAAATTCAACAGTTTTTTGGGGGTTATCTCACATCGAATAACCTTAAGGGGGTGTGTGTGTGTGTATAAGAGGTTACCTCACTTCTGCTTTTAAGGTTTCGTTTGGTAACGTTTTCGTTTTTTGTTTTTCATTTCTATTTTGATTTTTAGAGTAAACAAGAAAAATAAAACTCGTTTGGTAACCGATTTTGTTTTTGACACTCTTTTATAAATGAGGGACGATTTTCAAAAAAAAAAAAAACGTTTTTGGTTTTTGGTTTTTGTTTTTGAAAAATAAAAAACGAAAACGTTACCAAACGGGGCCAAGCAGTTGTGTTGTAGTTTCTTCCGGTCTAAAAACAAAACTGGCATGTGTGCTGTCCAGGGCTTGTCCCATGTGAGCTCTGCTGCATCCCACTTTAGGCCCGTTTTAACGTACGGGGAGGTCTTTGGGCTTGGGTGGTGATGGACAGAGGTTATTCCACATCGGATAACCTTAGAAAGGTGTGTGTATGTATATAAGGAACTACCTCACTTCTGCTTTTAAGCAGTTGTGTTGTAGTTTCTCTCGTCAAAAAAAAAAATAGCTTTTTGTGGTACAATTGAACCTCAAAGAAATTCACCAAAAAATAACTCTAATAAAGTATCATACAAGAATTTTCTGTCATGCCCTTCAGCTTTGTTGGGTTTGGTCCAACTTCAAATAATAATAAATATTTATCCATCTAAATAATACATTGTGACCTTTATATGTATTGACTACTTTAAAAATAATAGTAGCACTACTAACACTAATGTTTTTCAAAAAATCTTTGTGCACGATGTTCCATAGATATCTAAAACCTTGGGAACTGATTTATTGTATGAGTTGAAATATTGGGTATCAAATCTCCACACTTATTTGATCATGTCGATAACGACCTTTATACAAATCATGTTATACTTATCAAATAAATTATGAAATTTTAAATATTAAGGTCTCGTTTGGTAACGTTTTTGTTTTTCGTTTTTGAAAAACGAAAAACGAAAATCAAAAATGACTTTTTTTGGTTTTTGAAAATCGCCCCTCGTTTATCAAACGATGACAGAAACGAAAAACATAAACAGTTACCAAACGAGTTTTTTTTCTTGTTTTCTCTAAATATCAAAATAAAAACGAAAAATTTAAACATTATCAAACGGGGACTAAATTAACGTACATAGTTGAACTAGTAGATCCCATTGCTCTTTATTACTCCATCAATAATTTTTAATCGTCTTTACATATTCTTTTCTTATCTTATTTGTTTTTTTTTTTGTTGAGATCTTTTTATTTTAATAGATGTAATTACATTATCCTGAATATTTGAGATAAGATCTATTATTTGATTTATCAGTAATGTGATCATCTAATATATTTTTTCTTAATTTTTCACCAATTATTAATTCAAATGGAACCTATTTCATATAGATTTGTTAATTTTGTCGGGTGAAACGAATTCATGTCGGGTCTTAGCAGATTCGTGTCAAAGTACTTAATGTTAAACAATCAAGAGAAATACAAGAAATAGGAAAAGAAGAGGCTAGGGTTTCATTGATATTGCATAATTGAATTGAATACAAAGAAGTGTTTTAACCTAAATATAAAGAGACTATATATAGGCTAAATAAATTAATAAAATAAAAGACTATTCTACCATTAATAATTAAAATAATGCTATATTTCTTAACATCTCCCCTCAAACTCTCGATGCTTGTAGCTGCCGCATCGTGAGTTTGAGGGGAGATGTTAAGAAATATAGCATTATTTTAATTATTAAGGGTAAAATAGTCTTTTATTTTATTAATTTATTTAGTCTATATATAGTCTCTTTATATTTAGGTTAAAACACTTCTTTGTATTCAATTCAATTATGCAGTATCAATGAAACCCTAGCCTCCTCTTTTCCTATTTCTTGTATTTCTCTTGATTGTTTAACATTAAGTACTTTGACACGAATCTGCTAAGACCCGACACGAATTCGTTTCACCCGACAAAATTAACAAATCTATATGAAATAGGTTCCATTTGAATTAATAATTGGTGAAAAATTAAGAAAAAATATATTAGATGATCACATTACTGAAAAATCAAATAATAGATCTTATCTCAAATAGTCAGGATAATGTAATTACATCTATTAAAATAAAAAAATCTCAACAAAAAAAAAAAAAAACAAATAAGATAAGAAAAGAATATGTAAAGACGATTAAAAATTATTGATGGAGTAATAAAAAGTAATGGGATCTACTAGTTCAACTATGTAAGTTAATTTAGGCCCCGTTTGATAACGTTTAAATTTTTCATTTTTATTTTGATATTTAGAGAAAACAAGAAAAAAAACTCGTTTGGTAACTGTTTATGTTTTTTGTTTCTGTCATCGTTTGATAACAATGTGACTTGGTAAAGAAAACGCAAACGGGAAATAGAATGTGACTTGGTAAAGAAATCTGCAATCTGCAAAGAAGAAGAAACAAAGGGCAAAGTAATGGTGTCATGCTTGAGATGATGACGAGTAAGGTGACAGTCGATCTCAATGTGCTTAGTTCGTTCATGAAAAACCGAGTTTTGAGCAATCTGAATAGAACTCTGGTTGTCACAATACATAGGAGTGAGATGAGAAAGAGAAACTCCCATATCTGCAAGTAACCAACGTAACCAAACAATCTCTTTAGTAGTAGATGTCATAGCACGATATTCTGCTTCGGTTGAAGATTGAGAAACAATATATTGTTTCTTGCTCTTCCAAAAAATAAGAGAATCACCCAAAAAAATACAGAAACCAGTAATAGACTTGCGATCTGTGGGATCACTGTCATGATCAGCATTAGAATATGCACGCAGCTCCAAAGAAGAGGTGGATGGAAATAAAAAGGCTCTGAAAGACTGTACCCCGAAGATACCGCAAAATACGAAGAACAACTGCCCAATGAACTGTAGTAGGAGAGGCAACAAACTGACTAACAACATGAACGACATATGCAATATTTGGACGAGTAATAGTGAGATATACTAAGCTCCCAACAATAGTACGATATAAAGTAGGATCTGACAAAGATAAACCATCAGAAGAAGAATACTTTGCGTTAACCTCAATGAGAGTATCTACAGTCTTGTTATCAGTAAGTCTAGCTCGCTCAAGAATATCTGCAACATATTTTGACTGAGAAAGAAGATAACCTCTGGGTGAGTGGGCTACCTCAATGTCCAAAAAATATCGTAGAGAACCCAAATCCTTCATTTCAAATTGTCTAGCTAACTCTGTCTTCAAAACTGAAATACCATCAATATCATCACTAGTAATAATCATATCATCAACATATAAAGACAGAATGATACGACCTGCATCAATGCACTTAACAAAAAGAGCAGAATCATGACTGCTAGAAGTAAAACCAAGGGAAGAGATCACAACAGAAAATTTCTCAAACCAAGCACGAGGTGCTTGTTTGAGACCATATAATACTTTCTTGAGCTTGCAAACATACTCAGAATCATGTGAAACACCAGGAGGGGGCGCCATATAAACTTCTTCTTGAAGATCTCCATTCAAGAAGACATTTTTAACATCAAGTTGAGAGATATGCCACTGATGAACTGAAGCAACTGCAATAAGAGTACGAATAGTAGCTGATTGAGGTCTAATAATTACATTTATTAGGTGAAAAGATTGATTATATGATTATGAAAGTGTGATAATAATGTTAATTTATTGCAAGATTAATGTTATGCGAATTAAAGTTGAGTTGTGATGGTTTGCAGGTTAATAATGCAAAAATTGGAGCTAAGTTGGGAGAAGAAATGGAGCATAATTCAAGAGGAATCACACTGAATTACGCGCCCGGACGGAGGAAGAACGCGCGTTTGGACGCAATAGGCAGAAAGTTGAGATGCAGCAGCAATAACGTTCTGGAAGTCGCGTCTGGACGTATGAAGGATGCGCGTCCGGACGCATGTCAAATTCCTGCTGCCGAATTTAGAAGTCTAATGAGATTCAATCTCTTTCTAATGTAAATTATTAATATGAACCTAGGACTTGGAAGAAGGGGACTTTTCCGCTTACGAATTCCTTTTTCCATCTTTTTATTTTGTTATTTTTTTATCATGTCCGGCTAGAAAGCTCCGCTAGAGCTAGGGAAAAATCTCTCAACGGAGTACGGTATTTTTATTGACTCTTGTACTTAATGATTTATGATCTTGTGTTAATTTAATTCCTAATATTTTAGCAAAGTGTTTATGCTGTAAAAACTCTTGAGTTGTTGTACCACATACATCGATTGCTTAAGTTTCCCTGCGTGTAAATCACTGGTTATTCCATGCTGGTAGAATTAATATGATTTCATAAAATAATATGATTGAATGATTATTCAGGTTCCTAGTAGTCTTTTGATTATAACTTTGGATTGACCACTTGATTTGTTAATTGGGTTAACTGACATTTAATTTCTATTGCAAGTCAAGTCTTTGAGTCTTTAATTATTACTGTATGAAGTTGAGAGGGAGTACCTAATGCTCTAGTATTTTTAATATTGTTTTAATTACCAAATCCAATCTTCTCCAATCCACAACTTTCCAATTCAATCATTTTTACTCTTGAATTACTGTTAGTTTTTTGTGTGACTGTTTCTTTGTTGCAATTCCTCGTGGGATCGACCTCGGACTTCCGAAAATATATTACTCTGCTCAACCTGCGCTTGGGTTTATACTTTTAAAGTTGAAGCAGTAGCAATCAAACATACAACAGTAAAAACAGCTTCACCCCAAAACATACTAGGAACAAAAGCAAACAACAAGAGAGAACGAGCAGTTTCAACAATGTGCCTATGTTTTCTTTCAGCAACACTGTTTTGCTCAGGAGTATCTGTACATGAAGTTTGGTAAATAGTTCCATCTAAGACAAGCAATTCACAAAATTCATTAGAAGTGTATTCCCCACCCAAATCACACCTAAAACATTTGATAACAGCAGAATGTTGAGTTTTAACAAGAGTTCGAAATGCTGTATATATTCCAAAAAATTCAGAACGATGTTTCATTAAATAAATCCAACAATAACGAGTATGATTATCAATAAAAGAAACATAATATCGAGACCCTCCTTTTATGGCAACAGGAGAAGGTCCCCATACATCAGAGTGAATCAAATCAAATGGAGAAGAAGAAACAGAAATACTTCGATTAAAAGGTAAAGTTGAAAATTTTGCCAATTTACATCCACTACAATCAGAAATATCACAAGTTTGCAAATTTTTTAAGACCCCTGTGGATGCCAAAAATCTCAAACGAGAAGACGAAACATGACCTAAACGAGAATGCCATAAATAAAAACTAGAAGAAGAAGAATTCAAACGAAAAGAAGATAAATCAACACTAGCAGCAGCAGCAACAACTGTCACTTTTAACTCATCCAAAATATATAGTCCCCCCTTCCTACGGCCTGTCTCAATCAGCTTTTGAGACTTCAGATCCAGCACATAACAAGAAGAAGAGGAAAATGCGACTAAATTACCAGAATTACATAACTGACCAACAGAAACAAGATTTAATGTGAGTTTCGGAATATGATAAACATTAGGGAGAGACAAGTGAGGTGTGACAACAGAACCAACACCTGCTAAAGGCATAAGAGTTCCATCAGCAATCATAACAAGAATAGAAGACGAGTGAGACACAGAAACAAAAGATGAAGAATCTAGAGACATATGATATGAAGCACCAGAATCCAAGACCCATACAGAATGTGAAATACCTAAAGAACTTTGAGACAACTAACCTACCGAAGAAGAAGCAGACATAGCTTGTGGTTATGAGGAGAGAAACTTCTGAAATTGCTCAGCCATATACTAAGATCGGTGAAAGGATCTGATGAAACTGTTGCTGCAGTATTAGACTGTGGTGGTCTATAACCCTGAGGTGGTCTATGAGCATTAGACTGTGACTGGTTGCTAGACTTCCAAGCTTGAGATTGCTGTTGTGATTGATTCTGCTGTCTCAACTTAGGACATTGAGCCTTCCAATGACCTTTCTGCTTACAGAAACTGCACTCATCGAAGGCAACCCTTGTGTAAGGCTTATTCTGATTATTAGAGAATGGCTTAGAAGGTACTGCTAACACAGAAAGATTCGAAGTAGAAAGAGTTCTCTTTTCAGAATAAGATTTAAGACGTATTTCTTCAGCCAATAACTCACTGACAACTGAGTCTACAGAAGGAAGTGGAGAACGATGCAGAATTGAACCTCTAAGTCCTTCAAAATCACTGCGAAGTGATGTTAAAAATTGTACCAACCGTTGCTGCTCTCTACGATCAATATAGGCACCACATGCCTTTAATTTTGCCAATTCTGTAAGAGCCAATTGATCCCAAAGATCTGTCATAACAAAATAAAACTCCTGAATACTCATATTCTTCTGCTGAAAAGCTCGTATGTCATTCTCCAATTGATACTGCTTTACAAAATTTGATTGAATAAATAACTTTTGCAGATGATCCCAAACCTCTTTTGCTGTCTCATACTTTGCCAACTGTGTACCTATAGAATGCTCAACAGAATTATTAATCCAAGTAATAATTTTTGCATTGTTTGCTTCCTAGGAATCTATCAACGTAGCATAATTTTCATCAGTATTCTTAGGTTTCACAGAAGTTCCACTAACATATCCCCACATATGTTTACCCTTAAAAAAATTTCTCATCACATAACTCCAATACGAATAATGCTTTCCATCCAACCTCACACTCACAGACTGAAGCGAATCATCTCTTTCCGTAGCCATAATCAAACAAACAAAGAAAACCAGATTACAAAAGAAGGGAAACGAAATACCAGATTGTCAAATCAGAACGAAATACACGATTGTCAAATCAAAACGAAATACCAGATTGTCGAATATCCTCCAAAGCTGTGTTTGAGATTAAGCCTCGTCCCATGAAACTTAGCTCTGATACCATGTTAAACAATCAAGAGAAATACAAGAAATAGGAAAAAAGGAGGCTAGGGTTTCATTGATACTGCATAATTGAATTGAATACAAAGAAGTGTTTTAACATAAATACAAAGAGACTATATATAGGCTAAACAAATGAATAAAAATAAAAGACTATTCTACCCTTAATAATTAAAATAACGCTATATTTCTTAACACTTAATATATGTTCAATTCGTTTATTAATTCGCGTTCAACGAATCATGTCGTATCGGGTTTATGTTATACATGAATCATGTGTAATTGGTATGTATATATAAACGAGTCGTGTCATGTATTTTTTTTAATTGACTTCACACATACTATATTCTTTTATTAATCGTGTCGTATCAGATCCACTCGTTTATAAAGCTAGTGACTTAAAGAATATCGAAACCCTCTAATTTTGTATTATATTTTGACAACTCTAATTTTATACGAGTGGATTTTTGATAATATAATTTATCAAAGAGAAAAGTTAAAAAAAAAATTAGAGAGGATTTCGATCGAATTTAGCATGATAACACAAGTAACCACCAGTTTTTTACCCAAACAACTAACTACTCGAATAAATTCCATGAAACACCGACCAAAAAAATAAATAAAAAAAGTTGCATGAATCAGCAACTATTTCGAAACATAAACTGAAATAAAGAGAAATAAATTATACTTATACCCATTAATTGCTTTCCTTGCCAGAAAACAATGCGTAGAGTAACTTCCTAGGGAATTTTAACCTTACACTACTCTACTTCTCTTCCACACTCAAACTCCTCCCAAAATCTATAAGTCTCTTTCTCTGATCCAACCAGAATCTGAATCCATCTACATTGAAAAATTCTAAGATCTCAACTGTCTGAGAGAAAAGATGTGTTGTGCGAGTAGGATGTGCATGTTGTGCACTTGCGTGATACTTGTGGTGATAGTGATCGGGATGCTGTTTGGATTTGGGGTCTTCAAAGACGGGTTTCACAAGTTGAAGGACATATTGCACGACTGTCAGCCATCCAGCATTAATGGAAACTCCAACCACAGCCACTGTTATTCTGGAAGGCCATTCTTGGGTGTTCCAGCTCCTTCTCCTTCCTAGACTTGATTTTCTATCTCATTCTGTTAAAATCTTTTTCATCTTTGAATTGGATTTGTATTGGTTTAGAATTCGTTTTTTTTTTTTAAATGATGTACCTGCATTTAAGTAGTGTTTTATCAGGATTTCTTTTGATTTTGTGTTCATTCCTTTGGTTCTGTCATGGGTTACAGAATCTTTGGGTCTTGATTGGTGTGATGATGGATCTTTTTTCTTTTTTTTTTTCTTGTGGATAATGTGATTCGATGAAAATTGTGAATATTCAATGTTGTTTTTGAAAAACAGATCATATCCCTTTGAAATTCAAATTGATATTCATATGTGTAGATCACTACACTAGTCATATCCCTTTGAAATTCAAATGATATTTAAATTGATATGTGTAGATCACTATTCAGATATTTCTTCTGAGTAGGATTAGTTTGGCTACCGAGAAAAATAATATCTTCTGATACATTTTAATTCCTATAACGGAATAACTTTAATGTGCCAAATGTCCAACACATTTTTTTGGTACATCACTGGTTAAGATTGGATCCATATTTTTTTACACTTTTCTCGACCTTTTGGCTATATCAAATGAACATAAGTATCATGTAATTAATCATTTTTAAATCATATTAAAAATCAATATAAGTTGGTCAAAAACTTAACATTTATTCAAGTTGCAACTCAATTGGAATCAAATTACGACCAAAAAAATTAAAATCGCTCATAACATTTACAGTTATTATTTTCGGCACTAAATCAAAACTCACCCTTCGATACTTGTGTTTCTCCTTTAGGTTGATTACTACTCCAGTGGTGGTGGTGGAAGAGGAAGGGGAAAGTTCACATTGATATTTCATTTGATGACAAAGGTGATAGGTACTCCTAAGAAACAAACACCAAACTTCTTTATCATGCCCACGAGAGGGTTGGATAAGTCATTTAACTCTCGTATCGGACTGTTATCCCTCCTCCATCTATCGATAAACCAATCACCCAACATGCATTTTTAAGGAACCTACCATTTATAAATGATCCTCCTGCATAATGCATGGTGGATGATTAATTCGAAAGCTAAATGGAATTCAAGTAATCCGAATCAGATACAGACCAAATCCCAACAATAAAAACTAATCTAAGGAAAAAAAATCTGCACTAGGTCAAGGAGAAAAAGCTCCCCTACGTCGAGTCCAAAGGCCAACCGACAACACCATCGAATCATCTATTGAGAATACATATATAATCTTCTAAACAATATTGCTGACAATCAGACGGAACATAAACTGTCTTTTTTCTGTTACAAACAAAAAAAAATAAAAAAAATCAGCAGATACAGATTTCTCTTTAAACTAGTATCCACATAAATTCGAATACACCTTCTCATTTATCTCCATCGCCCCATTCCAACCCATTCATTATTACATACCATCTATACCCAAATGTGAAAGTTCTAGAGGGATGACAGACTTACCCTTCAAAATCTCCCTCCAAAATCTTGCGTTCCCGATATTTGTCCCAGCGTGTCTTACCTTGCTCGTCAATAAGTTGAATCAAGTTCTCCCTTATTGACCTTTTCTCCTTGGAATGAGACCCGGAAGCAGTGGACCCTTTTCAAAAGATTCATGAATAGTGTCAAGAATGAAGAAATCGGTTAAGTGTAGGAAATGGGAGTGTGGGTAATGTAATTTATGGAGAGAAATGTGAGAAAATGACGAGATTTGAGGTTTTGATGGAGTTGGACTTGGGAGGGTGGATTCTCGGTGTTGAGAAGAAAATCTGAAAAACTGTAGCAAAAGTCCATTATATAACATCCCCTCAAGAATGTTGTGATTCAAACAAAACCTTTACATAGTCCATTATATAATATGACCAGAAGATAACTGCCATTCAAACAAAAAGCTTTTGTAGGGCTTCCAGCAAACAGTAAGATGTCAGCAAAATACATCTGACAATACCATTCCAAACGTTCTATAAATATTTATAGTCAAAAAATTGAACAAGAAGCTTTGCACTTCTCTCAGCCGATTGAAGAAATAAAAAGCTGTTCAGTAAGACAAACTCACCAAACTTTTGTTAGATGTACAGTTGTATATAATCAGTACAGCTGAAATTCTTTAACACCACGGGCAAAATTTCTCTAGACAAACCCATTGGGCCTCTCTCCACTCTTTGCTGATCTCTTTTGTATGTCTGCATCATAATGCGCAAATGCAGCATCTAATGCCTGCACCAAGATGGTCTTAGGTGTGAGTTGTGGCAGTGAGCAAGTGTACTAGCATGATGTCATCAACTCAAATTATCGCAGTTTTAACGGAGTGGAAGTCTTTTAACAGCAGGCTCTATGTCACTTGTTTGTGAAACAGTTCAAACCCAAGTCATCCATAACGGTAACTAAATGCCTAGTAGAGAAACACTTGACACAACAAAAAAGGCAAATGAGTGAACAAGCTTTTAAGTTAGATCTCAACGATTCTGTTGAGCAAGTCAATCAAGATGGGGAGTAACTCATGAAATGCCATACAAAATACACTTCAAATGTGCTCAAATTCAAAAGAAACCTGAAGCATTGGTTGAACAAGGAGTGAAACTTGATGCCGGAAATCGGATTGCACAGACTCTTTAATCTCCTGGAATTTGACACAAAAAGTAAATTAAACTAAACAATACTTGAAGCGGTCAGGATTCCTAACACAAGGTAGGCAATGAGAATTGGAACTTGAACCCTATAGAAGGAGACAGATGCAGCAGATACCTGTAGCTTTGGATAGATTTGTGACATGGCATCCTTCAGTCTGCTAACCTGAAGATCAATGACCAAAGGAAAAAGACATAAAGACGACGATAAACCCATAATAAGATCACAAAATAAAATAAACTACAACACAGGAAATCAAATGGAGAAAAAAAAAACAATTCTGACCAAAGAGAAGCTAAAATTCTTTTCGCACTTTACCTAATCATAATTGGTCTATACAGCATCTGCTGCAACCATTGCTGACCTCTTCAAAATCCCATCCCTTACAGCATTTTTTCCAACAAACTTCTTACAGGGGAAAAAGTATAACCAGTTTTTACTCACTTGATATGTTAGTGTTTAATACTATTAGTAATTTAGTACCATATCTCTTTTTTCTTGTGTTTTGGGGGGGGGGGGGGGGTTGATGAATTGAATCTCATGTACCTCCAGTACAAACATTTTTTAATACAGTTCCAATACCAGTCGTGATCCAAAATAAAGTTTTAAATATCAATTATCGATTTGAAGCTAGATAGCAGTAACCAACCCAGTCATACAAAACAGATTGTGCAATTTACCTTAGTAAAAAGATGTGTAGTTGTAATAGGATATGAAGACCAGAAATGCTTCAGTAACTCCTGAATAGACATCCAATGCTGGAAACCAGAAAGTGGTTTCTAATTAAAATAAAGAAATGGGGTATTGAGAACTGTAACAAAATATAGAATCTAAAATGAATGTCACTTTGCAGTCACATGCAAAGCTACTAATTTTTTACCCATCAATTGCTAAATAGAAATAACACAGCGAAACTAATTAATGCCAACTCACATGTAACAATTCCTGTTTAGCGACGTATGGCAACCTATCTAAGACACTCTCATGCGGGTTCTTCCCAAGATGATACTTGGTGCTTGAAATACTCTGGGTCAATCCATTGAGAACCTATATCACAATATTGAACAGTTACCTTCTCCTGCATTGACGTTAATATTCTTGCATACTCTCTTTAACATGAATGGTAATCAGTAAAATAACTTGCGACAAAACATTATTACCTTAAGCGCAATTTCAGGTTTAACAAAGGAATCACTCAGCCCCGAAGTTTTGATCTCAGAAATATAATCCCTTAAAGAACCATATGCTTCAGCAGTGCTCAGGCTACATTTCATCTTTTTAGCCCCAGCCAGTGTGTCTCCCAGAGATTTTATCGCATTAGCTTGTTGAGAATCAAAGTAGTCACGAGGATCCTGCTTCAGAAACCAAAACATGGGATACCTCTATGATACCAAAATTAATGCATTTCACGATATAACAAAGCTAAACCTTGATACAAAGTGGTGCAATAGCAAGGTCACGAGGTGCCTGAAGATCATCGATCTCTGCCATCCGAGATATCCTGTCCAAGCGCTCCTGGTTAATATTCCCATCAGATGCTTCATCAGCTAAATCAGCTGCATACAAAAATCGATACAGTTAGTGTGGACCAATTTTTATTTCGAATATGGATAAAATAAAGGGAAAAAAATAACATTAAAATGCATTACCAAAGGAAAAGTGAACTATGCTAACCTTGTTTAGACCTGGCAAGTGCTTCAGCTACGGACCTTGTGTCTCCCAACTCCACATCTACAGTCAGATTGACAAACCAGAAATTTGTACTTAATCAACTATTTTTGGAGAAATTAAATTCCAAGAGGAAAAAGAAGAATCCAAAAGAAACCTTAAAAATATTCCGTTATCCAAGAAAAATGAGCAATTTTAATTTGTTTGGTAACTAAAATGAAAATGTGATCATTAAAGATTGATGAAGATATTACAATGGGAGCCCAAAATATGCTCCTGTGGGTGGGAAAAAGCAGCACATCAAGAATGTGAATACCTCCTAGAATGCATCCTAAATTGCCTTTACTACAACTCATAGCCCAAAAGTAAGTCTAAATCCAACAGGCAATGCTATCAGCAATGCCTCGCAGCACAAAGGGCCAAACACACCCAAAGGGACATCTAGTCGCAAATTCTAGACATCTCAATAAAACCTAACCCAACAATTTGATAGGCCTTGGATAATAGCAAAATGCTTGTCCAATCCTGCCTAAGGTATGTGTCATTGGTGGACTTAATTCAAATAGCGCATGAAACATTGTCTCCTATTAAGGGCCCAATTGGGAGTTGACTTCCATGGTATTTCAATCATTTGAACCCAAAAGGACAAACAAAGGGAAGTGTTCTTCAAAACAATTCCCCAAACGATTCCAAATGCCTAAACAATTTGAAATAAATTTTTGTTTTTTTCAAAAACCAAAAAAAAAAAAAAAACTTTTTACAAGCAGATTTTTCAGAGATTAAGGCAACATTGTCCTAAGGAAGCTAAAGTTAAGGAAGAGCCTTACCTATAGCTCTTCCTTCAAGAACAACCGCTGCATGCCGGTTAAGTTCTTGCAGAAGAGACCTTCTGTATAGCTCATACGGTGAGTCAGTCACATCCTTGCTACCGTCGCGAGATAGCCCGTGATCCTACATTTTATACAACAGCATCCAGATATGAAAACCTGTAAGTTTAAAATTTAGCAAGTTACATTTGAAAAAAAAAAAGAGAAAAATCCTCTATGCAATCCACATAAGGTCCACACATTTCCAAATATGTATGCACATTCAATAACATGAACAGAAAGGGAAAAATGTAATTTGATTCCAAAAGCAGGAACCGTAGAATCCGAGGGAAAGGAAAAGGAAAAGTGACATGTGCCCAATACTCACGCAATCACCCCTACTTTACCAGGTATCATGAAATGAAGACATTTATCCTGAATATGAAAATCAACCCTTTCAAAAATGCTCATTCTATTACAAAGAACATATATACACCACTACTGAAAACCAAATCCCACTACTGGCAGTGATGGTCCATACAGGCCCTAGCAATAAGATTGCAGAAAATAGGTCTAATGTACCGGAAGATGTGTGTAATCATCCCCTTCATCAGCTTCCATGTCTAAAGTTGGATCGACCCTTCTGACCTGCAAGAAAGATAACTAAGTTATAATTGATCTATACAGCACAACTAGTTTCCTTGTAGTGTTAAACCATTAACCTAAATAATGTAAAACCCTAATCTTCTAATCTAGAGCACCTTCCGACGAGCTTCACTTGCTGCCATGTCATCTTGCTTCAAGAAAACAGCCAGCTCATCATCTTCTGCAGCCTCTGCAGCAGCCACAACAACATTTTTCGTACTGTGCAAGTATTCTGCTCTTGAATATTTCGTCCAGAACTCCTTTTCTGTCATCTGAAATCCAGAAAATATACACAATAACCCCAATGTAGAAGTTAGCTTAAAGTTAATGAGAAAAATACAAAAAGGAAGTGATATTTGAGGAAAAAAAATATTGCCACAAAAAAGAGAAAAAAGTTGCACAATCTCTAACCTTGCTGGGAACAAAATTTAGAAATGCCTGGCGTACAGCCGGTTTCTCAGCAAAAATCTGAAAGTCAATCCAACAATAAATAAGAGGGAGAAGAAGTAGATGGCTACTGAGTCACAATGATATTATCGACAATCCTAACCAATAACTAACCATGCAGAGACAGAAATGCATCAAAGTACAAAATTTTCTATCACGTCAAGCCAGGCACACTTTGGTCACCAGTTTGTATGCTACTCAAAATGCATGACTAATCCATGTCACCATTATTAAGGAGCAAAAAGCATAACACAATTAAATTCTGCAAGATGTAAATTTACACAAGTGAGTGAGGACAACAACTCTCCTCCCCTTCATTCTCTCCCCATCCTTTATTGGAACATCCACTTGAATCCAATACAACATCTTCCCTTTCGCTTATCCTGTTAGAACTCTCTTTTGGTTTCTCAATAAATAAAGAATACAATGAATCAACAAAAGCAACTTTCCTCCCTTTTCAATGGGCAACAAAAGCAAGAGATATATCGTAAGATTTTCCATTTGCTTTCATTTGCCTGTCACATATTTAAGCCAATCTTAAATTTATTTTTCTCCCCTAATTACATATTTACTTGGGCATCAAGCACATAGATATCAAAATCGTAGATACCCTAGCGTCGTCCCACATACCAGGGTCGTACGATCAGAAATAGAGTGGATTCACAACCCAAATTGTTCAAATTGACCGACCCAAATTGTAACTCAACCCCCATATCAAACCACGATCCAACAAATCCCCAATTATAACTCTAGCCCCAAAATATATCTCTGGTTATTTCTCTAGTTTGATGATTGCTAAACTTATATCTTGATATGTTGTGATTTGAATTTTTTTCGTAACACAAATATGCAACTCCTAACTTTTATTATTGACAACAAATAGTCAATATGTTGAGTTGAGTTGTAGCCGGTACATGTCTTGAATTATGCTCTTTAGATTTTTTATTCTTTTTGAAATAAATATTAGTTAACCATGTGGATATGAATGTATATTTATATATAAATCTATATAGTGGTGAAAGCAATCTCAATAAGAATTACAAAGTGAACTATCACCCAAAACAACATACCAACTAAGTTTACCCCCACCATAGCACGCATATCCGAAAAAAGTATCATACCGTGTTCGTGTACCATACACCAACTCGACCCACACTACAATTAATATTGATCAAAGAAGCACAAGTGCCCCAACTTCTAGTACATTGTAAGGTTATTGCCAGTGCAAACAAACAATATAAATATATAATTTACAACCTGCTCTCCCACTCCCCAAAACAACCACCAAACGCATTCCATCTAGACCTTGGCACATGTCTAAATTGTGGCTAGACAATAAAAGATTCAAGCATGTATAAACATAAGAAAGTGAGGCAACTAGAGTGCTACTCTGCCAAAAGAGTATCACCAAATAATACTGCATCCACTTTACTAAGGCAAGTAGAGTGCCATGCTACTCTGTCAAAAGAGTATCACCACATCATACTAAAGTGAGACAACTAGAATGCGACTCTGTCAAACGAGTATCATCACATTATAATGCATCCAATTAATTGACAAATACATGCACATTCCGAAATAGACTTTCATCCACGGTACTACACCATTATTGATTAAGAATTGCAATGTGAAATAATATAACAGGCAAAGTTCTGGATGAATCAAAAGAAAGAACAAGCCATACCTGGTGAATAATCTCGGGTGTCAAATTAAAAGTAACTTTGTTAGACTGAAAAAACAACATTCAAAGAAAATAAGCATCATAGAAATTGCCTGAAAGTACCAAAACTAGAAATGAGTCTACTTAGTGAACAATGCACCTCAAGTAATCTTGCAAGTAAAAAACAGAACTTAGAATTCATAGCATACGTTTCAAACTTCACGAGAGAGAGAGAGAGAGAGAGAGAGAGAGAGAGATCTATGTTATACCTGACCATCAGAAGATGGTTTGACATGGAACATGTCATTTCTCAACCCCACCTGTTGTTTTGACTTTCTGCTGGCATTCTCATCCAGCAACTTCTGCACTTTATCGTAAAATAAAGTTTTCTGTTACAGCTTTCCCAAGAGTATATCTAACTAATAAAAAGAGCACATCTCTCCAGGTAGACACACATGGGCTCAAAGTTCAATTCGCTTTTCCTAAAATCCATGCTCGTTGAAGCTGACATATTGGAAAAAATATAACCAATAGCAAACCTTTCTTGTTGCCCAAAATTCAGCCTCTGATAGGACACCTCCAATCACCAACTGCTTATGAAGTTTCTGCAACTCACTGCAAATGATACCTTATCAACTAAAAGGGAAACTTACATGTGAAGAGACAAAATACTAAATTCAGCAGTCAATGATACAATGAAACTGGACATTTTATCAAAAGTTCTGTTCATAATTCACAAGAGTATGCCAACTGTTCCATAGGGATTCAGACATTACATAATTTGCAGTAACTTACACAATGATACTACCTTGAAATCCACCTGGCATATAGTTTCAGAATAATATGTTTATGCAAAAGTAAGTAACTGATACAAACAAACAACAATATTCTTGTAGTCACAAAGTGCATAAGTTGAACAGTAATTTGCAGTGGAACAAACAATTTTTGTCAAGATAATCGGAAGTGGGTTTACCTATCCTCCTGCAGTAACCTAATCCGACGCTCCATCTCTGCATGGCTAAGTTGTTCATCTTGAAGTGGAGCAGCTGATCTCTCAGAACCAGCTCTTCCAGCTTCTCCGGATACTGCAATAGCTGTTGCTGTTTGCAAGTTAACAGATACAAAATCTTCATGTGAATAATATCATCCAATATAAGCTACCCAATTCTATAAGAACTTGATCAAATTAAGACAGTCTATTGAGGTTGATTATTCCAAACACTCTAGATGATGTCCAACTACATACTTAATTACAATTAATAAGAGAGACTTACCAACATATTCACGACAAGCATCGCGATCAGAAAAAGTGTCAAATTCAAAAATGTAATTTCCTCCCTGGACACAAATAAGATTTTCATGTTTAAGTCACTATAATTGAAGCAACAGAAAATACGCTTAGTTAGACACAAAAAAATATCAATATATCACGAAAAGTATTGTGCAATATCATGTAACAAACACTCATAGATGGAGTTCAACCTAACTGTCATAAGATTCAGCAACTGAACAAATTTAAAGGATTCCTAAAAGAACTGTCTAGATGGTAATATAGCAGAGGAGAAACCTGATCTACGGTGAGATTAAGCAGGGCCTGTTTGTTGGAACCCTCCTTGGTAAATTTGTGCCCTGAAAACTCACAACAAAGATAAATAGAAACACATTAACAACTTTGTCAGAAAATAATAAGATGTGTGCTAAACAAAATGGACAATAAGATGGATTAATTAAAGGAACACTCAGCTTCCTACATCCAAAGCAATCCCAACGAACAGTATGAATTATGACATGGCGCATAGGTATTTTTGCAACAATTTTCCCGTTTTCATCTATAAACTGCAAAATGGCAATCAAAGACAACTCTTTGGGCACTACTTATATCTCATCCTAACCATCCAGCACTTCTAGCAAAAACAAAAAAAAAAAAGCTCATAGACTGTAACATTGCATCATCTTGCAACTAATAATTGAAAACTCTCCTAAAGGATCAAGTGCATTAACAAAAAAAGTACCTTTAACCAATCTAAACTCTACATTAAGCCTTGCAGATGATTTCGGATCATTTGGCATAAAAAAAAACCTCTCCCGAGTCTGCACGCAGTAACAACAATAAATTAGCAAACAATGAAGCATCTACACATGTAGAAACTTTGCTCAATCATAAAAAAAAAATTACCATTTTCAGAACACCAGGAACTCCAAAGTCCTTGACTGACGATTTATACCTTGCACGCTTTATCACCTGCCCGTCAGTCATTTCCGGTGATCGGTGTCGTATGAATTGACAAAAAAAATAAAAAATTCTTTACTGGTACACAGGATTTAAATCAATCAATTTGAGAATCTAATTATATGGTGATCTGAATTTAAGAGTGAGAGAAGAGTAGGTCTAGGGCAATACAGAATGAATCAATCGGGCAACACCAGATTGGGACACTGGGATCTACCTAGGGTTTTTAAATTACAGGATAGTAACTAGTAATGGCCGGATTTGGGGAAGAAGGAGGAGAGTTGGGGAGTGAAGAAGGAGAGGTGTCCGTCCCGTCTTCTCACTCACTGGCTTTCTGGGCGACATCAAGGAAAATCTATTCGTACATAGAGACCTGTGCTCGTATATATAGATGAGCTAGGCGGCTGGGGGGGTGCAGATTGTCTGCTGTTGAAGTCTAACGGCAACTCACGCGGTTAAGTGGAACGGCAACGTTTTGGCAAACAAAACGACGTCGTCTAAGACCGGCAACACCATACGCAATACGGCGTCGTCTTCTTCCAGATTTGAATGCCTTCATCAGCCGGAGTTCCCAAAAATCCACAACTCTTTCTTCACTTGTCGAAGTTCCAGCTTTGAAGATCGATTTTGCTTTCTTCTCTCGTCTTCCTCGTTGTGGTGTCGAATAAGATCAGTTCGACCAAGATTTAACGTAAATAATCGCGGCCCCTCTGCTGTTAGGCTTTTAACAGCACCGTTTGCTGTTGATTAAAAATGGTGCCGTTTCACAGTATGCACCCGTTCAATTAGGTTGCCAGCATCTAAACGACACCGTTCCATGATAAACTCTTTCTCCCAACATCGCCTAAAAAATTATATTTGGTATCATACCAAAAACCCCAAACCCTCTTAAACCGCCAAACCCCACCCTGAAACCCACCACCCCCACCACAACACCAATATAATGGAGATGAAGAAAAATTCTTAAATCCTAAAATATCCTTAGATCTAAAAGTTGATATATATATATATAGATCTTAAAAAATGAAAAAAATAGATACCTTTCCGAAGTAAGAGAAAATTGTCGGAGAAGATAATAGCCTCGAAGAGGAGACCAGACGTCTTTGCTTCGACGACGCGAGAGACAAGAGAGCAGCTCAAATCTTCACCCACACAGACTTCAGTTCAGACGAGAGAGGAGCTCAGACCCACAGACGAGACGAATAGAAGGTGGAAAATAGGTTTATATGTATTCTCTCGCCCAGCCCTTCAATGAATCAATGTATAGGAAAATAGGTTTAGTTTTACGGTTTCACCCAGCCCTTCAATGTATTCTCTCGCCTCAAAACAGCCCGTCGTTGTGCTCAAATCTGTGCAACTTAGAGTCAATAATCCATAAACTCAAACATGGGGAGTTAAAATCTATTTGCATCATCCAAATCTGGGACAAAACGGAATGGATAGAGAATGTGACTTACAGTAATAAAAAATTATGGCCCTAAACTTTTAAAAATTTTAGAGTTTGAAATTGAACAATCAAACCAAGGTCTTGATATTAAAAAAAAATTGAACAGAAGTTGACCATTGCCGGCACCGGAATATGAGCAGCGAGCTATCGAAGTTTCAATAGCACAGGTGGAAGGCGAAGTTTTGGATCAGAATTTTTGTGGGAAGACGAAGACAGCGTATGGAGCGATTTGTTAATTTAAGGGAAAATTTCAGATACATCCCTTATAGTTTATCATATCTTTAAAGACATCCCCATCTATTATTTAAAACATCATTCACACATCTTCTAATTTATATTTAAACATCTTTGAACCTTGCTGTTAAATCACTATTTTTAACAAAAAAAAAAATCATCTAAAATATCAAAATTACCCCTATATCAACCCCAAATAATTTTTCTATATAAAATTCAAGTCGATTAAATTTTTTTTTACATATTAAAATTCAAGCATATTAAAATTTATTTTTCTTCATATTAAAATTTAAACCGATTAAAATTTGATTCAAACTGATTAATTTTTTTTTACGTATAAAATTTTGACACTATTAAAATTCAACTCGATTTGAGATTTACTTGAGTTGTTAGCACCAGTTAAAATTTATTTTGAATTGATTAAAATTTATATTTTTTTACTTATTAAAATTCGTGTCAATTAAAATTTGATTTAAATTGATTAAATTTTATTTTTATTTATTAAAATTTGATTCGATTAAAATTTATATTTTTTTATGTATCAAAAATAATTGATCGAATAAAATTCAGTGCGAGTTGATTAAAATTTGATTTGAACCGATTAAAAATTATTTTTAATCGGCTCGAATAGAATTTTAATCAATTTAAATTTTATAATACATAAAAAAAACTAATTTTTAATTGACTCGAATTTTAATACATCAAAAATAAATTTTAATTAATTCAAATTAAATTTTAATCAGCTCGAATTTTAATATGTAAAAAAAAATTAAAAAGAGAGGGGAACTCATTAAAATATGCCTATCTAGGGGCATAGATAAAGATTTTACTAAAATATATTACAGATAATTTAATAAAATTATATTACAGTTAACACCTATAATATGACAAGAGGTATCAATGAAGATTTAAAAAATAAAGAGTGTTTTTAAAGATATGATAAATTAGAAAATGTGTGACTGAAATTTTCTCTTAATTTTCAACTAGTTTATTGCTGTGAAGGGTTGCAAATGGCGTCGGTGGAAGAGTTTACCATGGAACGGTGTCGTTTGGATGCTGGCAAGCCAATTTTATTGGTCCATGCTGTGAAATGGCACCGTTTTTAATTAACAGCAACTGTGTTGTTCCAACAGCTCCTCAACTGTTGGAAAAAAAATAGCACAGCGTGCCGTTAGCCCATATGCCGACATTTCGATAAATTTTGTACGCATAACATGTAGATTGGCAGTCAATGAAAATTACACATTGGTTAGGGTTTTAGTGGGTGACAAAACTATTAAAATTTTCAAAGGTAGGATTATATAGAGAGAAATTAATGGTAAAATCAGACAAAGAGAGAGTGTTCTGGGTTTTTTGTCTTTGAATTCAAAACTTGTTCTATTTTATTATATAGACTAATAATTGTTTGCGTCTAAAGGCACTATTTAACAAACAAAAAAATTACAAGCACGCCTAAAGATAGTATATAACACAAAATATAATCAATCAATTAAACCACCTCCAACCATTCAATCCAATATGTTTCGGAATATTTGGTACATCATAATATTTAAAATTGGAAAATAGTGATACATTTCATAGAATCAAGACTAAAAAAAAATGACATCTAATATTGGATCAAGAAGATGGATAGATGTACAAAATTGAATAGAAGAGAAGAGAATATTATATTAATCACAAAATCAAATACCAACCAAATGCAAATTGAACACCGCCGAATCCATTATAAACTCTCACAAAACATTAGATTCATAAGAGTATTTAACTTAGTTTTTGATGTAGAGAATATCCAGTTAACGTAGTTAAGTTAAATCCATATCAAGAACGTGTGAAACAAAAAAGAAAGTAAAGCTGAGACCTTAGCCTGATATTTAATCAAAGTCCAACACACAAATCTGGGCTTTTTCATCTGAAACTAAGCACGATCACCTGTGAAAAGATTGAGATAAAATCCAAATTGAATTTGATGGAAACAAAGACTAATCAAGTCTTCAGATGAGATCATCTTTTTAGTGCTTGTTTTGAATAAATTGCTTCATCTAGGTGTGTGAGATTCGCAAATATATCATCTTTTTGGTTTGTCAATTTAGTACAACTACAAAAGCTCATTGCTTTTTGGGTTTAGAGAGTAGGTTTATATGGCCCTAGAGTGCCTACTTTTTGAAATTATTTAGCACATTGGAAATGGCATAAATTCTTCAGTTGAGGCTTTACCTGACCAAGATTGATGTTTTATGCTACAGAGATTGGAACGCCTCTGGTAAACTTGTATGCAGGGTTCTAGTTTGATGGATTCGATAATGCCATTTGAACATGTTCACTCTACTTGACTCATCAAAGTCTAGGACCTTCCTTTTCTTCTATTTTCCCCTTTTTAATGGATACTTGTTTTTTTTTTCTTTTTAATGCATGTCTCAATTTGGGAATCTCTTTCATAAGAAAAAGGTCGACTACTGGTTTAACCCCATACTGTGCAAATTCTTAGACTTGCAGTAAATTTTGATTTTTTTTTTTTAATAAGAAACCAATCTAAGGACAATCACTACCTTGCTACCAAGTAATAGATGCCTAAGTTGATAACTAGTCTCAAAAGCATTCCAATCAAATGGCATTACAAATTATGAAACTAACTTCTAGCTTTTGGAGATCCCATCCATGTGAAAGAGTAATTAGCAAGGAGTTACAGGCAAAAATCCACCAGGCACCTAAAATTGCCATATGGGCAAATTTCAGACTGCAAATTAGGCCATTCACTGGACAAACACATGATGAGAACAAGCATAAACACTGCAATTTTACCTCTTATAACAGTATTTTTCAGCAGAAAATTCAGCTCAAGGTACAATCAAATAGTATAATGCTCAACATTGTCAATCCTATCTATAGGAGACATTCCAAAACTTTAACATCAAAATCTCTCTGCCAATCTGGCACTAACTGCTCTAAGTTTCGAATAAACCTTGCCAGCAGGGGACCCCATGATAAGGCTACAGAGAGAATCCCTAGCAATTTTGATGTTGGCAAAAGAACCCAGTATATGAATTTTGGTGTCTGCAATCACAATCCGAGTCTTCGTAGAGTTCTCAATCGCAAACTTAGTTTTACCCCCTTTACCAGACAATCTTCCAATGGCACGAGACAAGTGCTCGCCTCGAAGGGTTTTCACATCTTTAATCTCAAAAGACTCCACATAGAGTTCGTCCATGCGGAGAAGTGCAACGGCGTCAATCACGTCGAATCCAAGCATGAAAGCGTGCACAAAATCAGCACATTTTTGGAGGTTACTGATATCAGGTGTGTCTGATCTGGTCTTCAATTCAACCTTGCGAGCCTTGAGATTCATACGAATGTCGATTTTCATCTGCTCGTATATAGGAGTGTAAATTTCCATCCACGCTTTCTTGAGAGGCGTATATCGATGCGGTGGTACAGAGACTTTCCTGAACTGAACTTGACCATCGGATATCTCGTGAGCCTTCAAGGGTGCAAAGTTTGGTTTTGAAGCAAAAGATACACGGTTAGATTCAGATGGAACTTTTTCAAGTTCCATGGAGGTGACACCTTCATCGTACTGCATCTTATGATCTGCAAAGAGAGATGCGAACGCTTACCAGAGCGAGAGAGAGATAGAGTAGTAGAAAGAACAGGAGAGAGCCGAGGATGAGGAGGAGAGGCGCCGAGGTACAGCTACAGAGCCTATTTCCTC
>CM042197.1:1088379-1105348 GCA_023539305.1 Ilex asprella
ACAAATTTTAAAGTTCTTGATGTGAAATCATCTCTAATAATGATGATGACTTAAAGAGATCTTGATCAGGATAACTAAATAAGCCAAAGAGAGATAGCTGGACATCATAGCTTAGAAAATTTGAATGTACTGCATTGTCCAACAGGGAAGGTATCATTGCTTCTATACCCATCTCCTCTTTTATTTTCATAACCTGGGTAATCCGATGTGGTGAAGTTTACTTCTTCAACCAACTGCAACCCAGCCTCCTCTGCTAACTTCTCTATCTCCCACGTACTGAAAGGATATGCTGTCTTGTGAGTCACGTGCACTTCTCCACCTTTTGTTATCATATCACGTGCATTCCTCAGGAATTCTCTCACCACATCCTGGTGAAGCCTGAAAAATGCATAATGATACAAAAAATGTTATATAACTCAAATGAAATTCATAAATTAAAACTCAAATGAATATCATTATTTGAATAAGTCTAGGATTAGTGGAGTCCCTTGAAAAAATTGATGAAACGATATGCATTTGAGTTACAATTTTTTTGGTTTGATTTAAATTTTGTAACGTTGCTCAATAATAATTCACTTTTAACGTTGTGGTGTGCCTCGACAGTGAGATTTATTAGGTGAGATTATAAATCTCTCTGTGTCTTCATCATTCTTAGCTGGGTTTAGATGTAACTTACTGAATTTGGAGCTTGTTGTGTTCAGAATAGAGGAAACCAGCATGAGGAAAATTAAATACAATTCTGTCGAATGTTTTCAGATTGAGTAGAGGGTGTTGGCTCATGGTGCAGGCGTCCACTCCATGCACAATGTTGCACCCATAGTCCTCCAGTTTCTTTAGGTTGGTCACCGCAGTAGGATGCTTTTCCCCTAATGTCTCTTTGGTTTGCATACAAAAAAGTATTAGAGATACGATTTTCGATCAGAAGAGATCTATCATTATCTACATTGTTTGGTTTTTTGCCGAGACAAACGCTGGATTACATTTCCCAGCGTTTAGAAAAATGCCGGCATCTTTTCCGACGGCAGTATAGACGCCGTTTGCAACAAACGCTGTAAATGTTCATCGCTGACATTTGTATGGACTTTGCAGGCGGTTATAAACGCCGGCTATTCAAAAAATTCTTGCAGTGATATTATCATACTGTCATGGAATGGAATGCTCCCAAGAGAAGAAACTATGACATACCTTTAGAGTCAAGAGAGGTAGCAACCATATTTGAAGCAGATCCAAATGCTTCTGCTAAGCATGCTGAAAAGGAGAAATCTCCCTCACCGACAAGCAAAATCTTGTGAGAACTGCTGTAGTGCTTTATCCATTTCTCTGCTTTATCATCCACAGAAACTTTGGACTCCATTCTGTATTGGTCTATATTGGCAAGTAAAAAACTAGATACTACTATTGGGTACTCTTGCTATAATGCTGTTTTGTGATTTATAATTAGATTTTGGTGCATGTATTTATAAGAATTGCATTGAGAACGTAAATACATGCACCAAAATCACTACTCTCAATAATTACCCTTTCTGGTTCCTAGGAATTTTCAGATAAATGGCGCATGTCAATCTGTTGGTTTTTTTTTTTTGATCAAGAAGGTAGTAAATTTTATTGAAGTAAGAAAATTTTAATTACAATAAGGGAAAAGCAAAGTCTTAAATTCTAATGGGAGACAACTGACCCAATCCACAATAATAGAATCAAAAAGTACAATTGTAACCACCCAATAAACAACCCTGTTAAAGATTCTTGGCTCGTGTAAAAACTTAAGGTCCAAGTGTCTAACGTAAGCCCTCTTGAGAGAGGCCTCTTAGACTTCCAGCCTGAGAGAGGTCATGACTCATCATTATTTTTTTTTTATCCAAAATGCCTCTTGTCCGATGTATGTTATTATTTTTGACCGATTATTTGAATGAGAGTCTCTTACGTCATATTTGATTAATTTAAGTCTATATACTAATATTCGATCTATTATTATCCAATTAGCATCAAAGATCTATCATTCTGTGTATACTTTTAAGAGTAATGTTTTGTATCTCAAATTTATATCCCAAATGTGCATTCTAAATCAATAGGAGTCATTGGATAAGTGGATCTCAATGAAAAAGGTTGATGAGACCCATTCATCCAATGGTTCTCATTGATTTGGAATGCATATTTGAGATACAAATTTGAGATATATAGCACTGCTCTACTTTTAATATGGGCTAGATTAATTATTTAGGATTTGGAAGTGAGTACTAAATTTAGTGATTAAGCTAACCACTAAAAACCACGGTTTGAAAGACTGAGTCATTCCGTACCAACAAAAAGAAAAAGAAAAAGAAAAAAAGACCGACTCATCTTGAACCGTTATTCGGTTATTCCGTTCCAGTTCAGCGTAACGTGTTCAAGGGAAGTCACTGCTCCGATTCCAGAAGCAAGCATTGCCGATGAAATCATCTGCTTACGTCGTTAACAAGTCATTTAAACTAGGAGTGAACAACGGCTTTGACTCACATTGGAAGGCACATTTTCTTCCAAAAGAAAATCAAAATTAGAGTTAACAACATTACAACAAAAAATGGTTTTTGCGACGATTGTTTTTGTCGCGAAAATTTTGGGACTTTTTTTAATTTTGGCAAAAAATGTTTTGTAACCGATACACGTACATATATTAAGTTGTTATTTGGAATTTTTAGTTTATAATATTTTTAAAAAAATATAATTTGAATTTAATTTGGAGATCTAATTAACTGTTTAAACGTGTTGGATTTAAAATGAGTTTCATCGATCCAAACTTAGAACTAATGATTATAATGAATTAAGTTTTATGATATTGTTCATACCAATGCAAAATCACCTCTAAAAGTCAACTTTAATTATTTCTTAATTTATTCGAAAGGTGAAGTTAAGTTTTTATTATTTATTTTTGGTTGTGATCGCCTAACCATCAACTTTGGTCTACCTAGTCTCACTTCATTATCCTCCTAACCCATCATATAGGACGTAAAATTACATCAATATTAATCATAATCGAAGCGAATCATCGTATCTAATCTATTATTCTAATTCATTGATGTCATTGAATTTACGTGATTCTAATGAAAAATTAAAACTGAATATTAATCAAATCAAAACAGTGAATTTTGTAAAAAATTCAAAAGAATCCTCCCTTATTTTTTTTTCCTTTAGGCTTTTCTTTTTCACCGAAAGTTCTGTAGTTTTGGCAAGTCATAATCACTGACAAGTGTAATTGTGGATCACAAAAAACACTCTTATAAAGGATTTGTAGGTTCCGGTAAATGATGGTTATATTAATCCAAGAATGCATAAGTAGTAATAGAGACGAACTAAATTTAAACATGAGATAATATATTTTTGAGCGAATCAATGAAGAAATTAGTCAAGAAGTGCATAAGTTTGTTTAGATACTCTCGACCGTTAAACCGAAAAAAAAAATTTGATGATCACTTAAGCGATATTGATTAGAATAAACTAAGCCAAAGAAAAATTGGTGGACGTTATGGCATTGGCAAATTTGAAATTACTGCATCTCCAACAGGGAATGTCCTATTGCTTTTATACCCATAAGCTCTTAGCCTGGATAATCCCATTTGGTGAATGACACTTCTTCCACCAACTGCAACCCACTCCTCTGCTAGTTTTGTTATTTCACACGTAGTATACGGGTACGACGTCTTATGAGTCACGTGTATTTGACCACTCTCTGTTAACATATCACGTGCATTCTTCAAGAATTCTTTATTAACATTCTGATGAAGCCTGGAAATACATTAAAAAAAATTCACTTATTAAGCAAGGCCATTCTTATGATTTAGTGAAGTAATGTACTTAGAAAAGAAAAATGATCATGGGTTCAGACTTACTCAATTTGGACCATGTTGTGTTCATACATTAAGTAATTTAAACCGGCATGAG
Organism: Ilex asprella; assembly: GCA_023539305.1. NCBI lineage: Eukaryota > Viridiplantae > Streptophyta > Magnoliopsida > Aquifoliales > Aquifoliaceae > Ilex > Ilex asprella. The sequence continues at coordinate 1,092,295 of CM042197.1, forward strand.
GAAAATTAAATACAATTCTGTCAAATGCTTTCACATTGAGAAGAGGGCGTTGGCTCATGGTGTTGGCATCCACTTCATGCACAATGGTGCACCCATAATCCTCCAATTTCTTCAGGTTCGCCACCGCACTGTGAAGTTTTGTCACTAATGTCACTTTGGTTTGGCATTCATGTGAAAAAGTTTTACAGTTAGACAACATGTACCCACAAAGTAATCGGATGATTTTTGATGATAAAACATATTTATAACGATGACAAAAAATATTATCCAGAGTACTTTTGTTCAAATGAGCAAAGAAAATTTTGAATATTGTCAAAGAATGCTCCTAGAAACTATGGTGCATATATCCATACTTTTAGAGTCAAGAGAGGTGGCAACCATATTTGAGGCGGACCCAAATGCTACTGCTAAGCTTACGGCAAAGGAGAAATCTCCCTCACCAACTAGCAAAATCTTGTGAGTATAGTGTTTTATCCATTTCTCTCCTTTATCATCTACAAGAACTTTGGATTCCATTTGGTCTACATTAATGGCAAATAAACAACTATAATACTACTGACTACGGACTACTCTTCACCTACTGCTCATTTGGGGTTTAAAATGTGATTGTTTGCATGGATTTATATGAACTATATTGGGAAAGTAAATCATAGGCATGCCTCTAAAAAGTCACTGCTACAATTAATTAGTTACACTTCCAATTCTCATGTTAATCTGGGGTCTGAGAGAAGTCCCTTGGTCTTCCTTCTGGAGAGACCTATGGGGCCTATTACAAGGGTTTGGGTGGGTCTATAGTGGGGGGTTTAAAAAAATAGTTCAATCCATTGTCATAACTCATGTTTGGATGCCCTTCTCAGAGTCAAGATTTAAACAGACTCAGACTCTTTCAAACCCATGTATAAGTGCTTCATCAAAACCAGGAAGTGAATTTCAACAATCCCATGTATAAAAGTTTCATCAAAACTAATCCAATCCTTCACACAAATTCCAACCAAACATGCTAATGGCGCCATGATTGATGACCTTCTCCATACTACCAAGTACCAATCAGGTTTATTTTTTGGCCATCTACTGTTAATAAAACTTATTTGGAGACCATCGGCGAGCTTAAGCAGAGTAGCATTTTTGCAACAATGGATCGTCTCTGCCTCTCTGAACATAGAGAAAAACGTATACATATGCAGTGTACAGGCATCCAAAATTATCTGGTTTCATTATGTTGTGTTGTGGTTGGTATGAGGAAACAGCCATATCCACATATCATACAACCAGGAGACAATTTCCCCAATGTTCTCGAGTATAATATAATCTATCATTAACACCATTTCATCATACATACTTGAAGCAAGTCATATCATAATTCTGCAGCTAGCTTACAAGCTGAATTTTTGGCATTTCAAAAGTCCAAATTTGTAAATTTTGCTAGGATGGCTGCGAAAATTTCTGTTGCCACCAAACCCGTATTTGGTTCTATATCCTGGATAATCGGTGAAGTCGAAATGCTTCTCTTCTATAAGTAGAAGGCCGCATTTAGATGCCAAAAGTTGTAAGTTCCATTCACGGAAGAAGCCATTTGACTTGTGGGTAATGTGGATTTCACCATTTTCGCTGATCATCTCACTAGCATTTTCCAGAAACAGGCCTACAAGTCTTCTGTGTCGGCTGCAAGATAGCATGATATTAGAATTATACTTTCAAGTTTCAACACACACACACACACACACACACACAAACAAACACTCGAAGTATATATTGAGTTGAAGGAAGGAAGCAAGATATTGACAGGCCTTAGCTGGGCTTCGCGTGATTCATTCGGGAAGAAGCCAGCATGAGGGAAATTGAAGATTATGCGATCAAATATCTCTCCCTTGAACAAGAAATTGTTTGCCATTTCAGTAGCATCTACTCCATGCATGACCTTGCACCCTCTACTCCTTAAGTTCTGGATGTTTGACATAGCATTCCAATAATTTCTGCTCAAAAACCCTGAACATTCCAACTCATATCCCACAATAAAATCAGAATTTAAACCATGTATGATCAGTATGCAGGGCACAAACAAGCAATTATTTAGGCTAGGCAGGGTTCACAGCATGCATTTGCCTAGAAAATCATGTCATATCAGAAGCATTATTGAAAAGAGTTCTCTCTGATCCAACATGATCCATCTCAATAATCGCCTAACAATTTCGATTCCTTGCAAATATATTCTAATCGGGAGAAAGAATAGTAATAGACAGAGTGCCTAGATGTATATTTGTCCTATATAGATAGTTACCCCATCAATACATTGTTAGCAGTGGAGACTAATAAAGAGATTTCACCTTCAGAATCAAGAGAAGTAGCGGTCATATTAGTTGCAGAACCAAAAGCCAAGGCCAAACTAGCTGAGAATGAGAAGTCCCCTTCACCCACTAATAGTATTTTGTGGTAACTACTATAATGCTTTATCCATCTCTCTCTTTCCACTACACCATTGCTCACCTTCTCTTCTTTTGTTTCTTCATCTTCTCCTCCTAGTTCTTTCGAGTTTATCAGTGACTGTAACAGAGCTTGTGTAATTTCTCTTTTTTCTTCCACATTTTGAATTTTCAAATCGACAACTATAGTTGAATCAAATGGGTCATTAGAACCAGAAGAACTTAGTGAGTCTACGCATGGTATCAGCAACTCACCTACTTCGCTTGAGTCGCTCAGTGACTCAATTAATCCTGGTGAATCGCTCAGTGACTCAGAGCTTGGTGCTGAACTAAGGATTTGGAAAAATGCACCATTTGTGCTTGGGTCACTGTGTGAGTCGTCCAAGCACCGTCGAAAATGTAGCTGCTTTTGATCATAGAAAGCATCGTTTGTGACTGAATCCCCATGTATGCTTACAATAAACGGAGGGTTCAATGTAAGAACCGGGCACGAATCACTGCAAGAGTCTATGGAGGGTGGAGAAAACAGTGGGGGTTGAAGCAATGGACCACTAGAATTGCTGGATACCTGACTTGCCAGAGAAACTTGATGGTATGACTCACTTGGATTTTCATCGTCTACTTCACCACATATACATCTGATTACGCTGGACAGAACCTGACCCATTGAACCCTTCCTGATCTTCTTCGTCTTCTTCGCAGAGCCCGTGAAAATCAACTAAGTGGTTTGGGTTTTGATCTTAGTAGAGGGATCGGTCATTCGGTGTAATCATCAATTCCATCCATTCACTTTACTCTCTTGTTAAGGCACAGAGGTAGACTTTCGTTTGCAATTTTCTTTCCCCATAAGACTTTTCTTTACTTTTCAAGAACAAAGGGTACGGAAGTGGAAGAGATTCGATGCATGAATAATTCCATACGCACGATGGACTAGCTCTACCTCTACCTGGGAGACTTTCTTTTCTAATGGTCTTAAGTCTTAAATGCCACTCCATACGTCTTGTTAAAGTTTGGGACTTTGGTGGACAATGAATTCTCTTTACATATGCGAGAGTCATTTTATAGTTGTGTATCATTGTGGCCGTCTCATGCCCTTTTTACAACATATATACGCACAAGTTATTATTTGAGTCTAGAGTCACGATATAATAATAAAAAAAAATAATAAAAATATTTATATTCATATCTATAATTAAATTAAAAATATAAAAAAGAGATAAAGAATTTTAAGTATATATTTGTAATGGGGTGAGAGGTGATGAGCGACAGTGGTGATGGTAAGAGACGGTGATGGTTGTGGTGGGTGGCAATGACCGTAGTGGCCGCGATGGCAACAACGGTGGTGGTGGTGACGGCGACGACGACGGTGGTTGTGGTGGGAGTGGTGGTTGTTGAGATAGTAGTAGTAAGGCGATTGCAAATAGTATTATTTTTTTTAAAGTACTTCTGAGAAATAATTTTTAAAAAATGCTTTTAAAAATTACACCAAACACATCCTTAGACTTATTTTTTCTATTAAATTTAGGGTGTTAATATTAGTCGTTAGATTAACTTTAAAATAAAATTTAAAGCGATTTCAACTGCGAATAGCAAAAATCATTTTATTTATCTTTTGAAATTTGAATTGTAAGTTATTTTATTATATAAATATATAATCAGAATGAATTGATTTATTTATTAAATAATAATTGAATTAATTATAAATTGTTCCTTTTAAATTTAGATTTTGTTGTAATCGTTTCTTTCAGATTTCAAATTTAACAATTTACTCCTCAAGTTTGGATAAATTAAATGATATGATGAGTTGAAAAGGAGTTTGTAAAATAATTTTTATAAACGTAAGACTTTATTTAACCCCTCTAACTTTAATGATATATATCTTAATTTTTATCTCAAATGAGCGTCCTAAATCAATAAAAATCATTAAATGAGTAGATTCCACTAACTTTTTTAATTGAAACTTACTTATCCAATAGTTCTCATTGATTTAAAATACACATTTTAAATATAAATTTAAAATATATAATATTGGTCAACCTTTTATTTTGTATCTCATTCTTTTACCAAACTAGTTGACCAAGTACAACGCCACTACGCCCAACACAACTTTCACTAAGCAACTACCACCACCCCCAACATCAGCCACCAAACTGAGCACCACCCACCAACTACCAACCAGCGAAAAGGAAAAGAGAAAAATCCCACTACAAGTGTCCCATCAAAATCAAATACAACCAACATCACGGCTACAAATACACCATTATATGAACTCCGACTTCATCTATTAAATACGCAACACCCATCAATGCTCCAATTTTTCCATCTGTGCAACCCTTACCCACCATGGTGGTTGTAAAATCGCCGAGGCCCATTGCAAATGGAAAAAAATCTTTGAATTTGAGTGTGGTTGAATGGGAAAAATTGAAAAAGAAGATGAAAAAAAACTAGCAAATTGAAAAATAAAAATTCTAAATCAAACCAATCAAATAATGACTCATCGGAGATGGTTGTAAGTTTCGATGATGGTAACGGTGCTAAGTGCCAAGTGCATGTGGAATTGTTAATCTTAATACAAGTAAAAAAAATGGATAAATAGTGCTCCTAGAAATCCCAAATTCAGGATGTCAAATTGTACACAAATCAATATAGATCCTTGAATCAGTGGGTTATGTTAAATTTTTTTAATGGGATCCACTCATCTAAGTATCTCTATTCACTTAGAATGTAATTTGGTATCCCAAATTTAGAATGCAATTAGGCATGGATAAAAGATAATATTATTTGGTTGGTCTTTCTCAACCCAACACAGACCCAAATTCCTTATCAAAAGCCCAATTTGAATTAGGGCCATTAGTTGGATTGTAGAATTGAATATGAGAAGACTGGGCTTGCAATTTATCCAAACTCATTGTTGGGAAATTTTTTAAGGCCCGATATATATGTCTTAAACTCTGATCCTTTTAAATAATTAAGCCTATGTCTACAGTAAACTCATTTACGGCGAGGACTGAGGTGGTGTAAATCATAATAAAGAAGAATTAGAGATGGGAAGGGAAGAAGAAGAAAGTGATAAGAAAAGAAGAAGAAGAAGGTGATGAGAACACAGGGAGAATTTGAGGAAGAAATATTCAATAATCAATAATTAAAGTCTAGCCTAAAACAACTACATCCCCTATATATATAGGGAAACTAAAACTCTAAAACAAATAAATAATGACAAATAATTCATCACAAGTTAAAAAAAATTACTTAAAAAATAATATTAAAAATATCTAAATAACTATCATAATTAATCTATAATATCTATCCAACTCCTACACGATCCCTATCATTCTCCTCCGGTTGAGAAAAACTCTCATTCGGAGAGTCTTCAAAGTAGAAGTACCCTACGAGAGCAAAACGAAGATGATAGAACGCTTCATCTATAATGAAAGAACCATTAATATCTTTCCATCGATTAGAATAAATGCGAGAATCTCCATCTGTAGCAATATAAATCTGATCACGTAGCACATAATCTATTTGACCCAAAATATGCGATGGAAGTGGAAAGATAAGAACTAGAGCTAGTGTTGAGGAAGAAGCAATTTCACTTATAAAAACACTAGATAACAAAATAAGAGGTTCTAGAGTACCTCGATTAAGTAACATGTCATCCAAATAAAAATCTGAATTAATACTAACATTCAATGAAAAATTAAGCAAATAACCATTAGATCCAAACTCAAGAATAGCAAAATAATTCTCATTAGATTTGAACAAAAGACATTCAGTGAGATAAGATATCAATGACAAATGAGTAATTATAACACCTTGGTGCTGAAAATAAGAAAGTATAGACTCAATTGAATACTTGACAGGAGACAAAAAAAGTACAGACTCAATTATAACACATTGGTGTCAAACGTGTCGGATTAAACGGGTGACGGGTGAAAATATGTAAACCCGTACACGTCACGTTTAATAAACGGGTGAAAAATCTCAACACGAACACGACCTGTTTAATAAACGGGTAACACGACATGACTCGTTTAACCCATTTAATTTTAAAATAATTATATCAATAAATTTTAATACTCTATTTTTTTTTTACTTCCAAGAGTACTTACCTAAAAAAAGAGGAATTTTAACAAAATCTCATAAAAAATTAGACTTGAAGGCTTATAAAAAAAGGCAAGAGGTCATTGTCTTTTTATAAACAACTTAACCCTCCCCCTCTCCTCTTATTTTCTAATGTGGGACAAAAATAAAAGGCATTGATTTTCCTTTGAAGTGCTCCCCTTCTCCCCTCCTTTGTCTTTGAACTACTATTTTACTTTTTTTTGTATTGATTTATTTACTTCTTTTTTCTTGCTAATTTTTTTTAAATAATTATTAATTTATTATTATATTAATGTTATTTAAACGATTAAACGTGTGATAAACGATTTAACAAGTCTCACCCGAACACGACCCGTTTATTAAACGTGTTAAGGGTGTCAACCCGTTTATCATCTAAACCCGTTAAGATCTCATCCAAATCCGTTTAATTCGTGTCGATTCGTGTCGGTTAATCGTATCGTGTCGAATTTTGACAGCCCTACCTTTACTTTACATTTGTGAGAGTTATTTATACCTCCATTGAGGACAGGTGAGTCCCTTGGAGAGGAAGCCCCTCATTGGTCTTTTGGAAGGTAGCATGTGGAGCACAGTCCTAGGGCAGAGTGTCTTTTTTGTCATGCCAAAAGAAATCTCTGCATTTAATGCCCAGATCTCCGAGCATTTAATGCACTCCTCCCGGAGTCTACCAAGCAATAAATGTGTCGCATCCTTTTGAAGGATCAATTAATGTCCTTTGTTGTGGTTGTGCATGCGCTGGGCATTTGCGTCCTTTGCCATCTAGGAGGTCACGTCGTCTTGACTTTGTACTTCATGACCTCTCTCTATTGATCACTTGGTTGCTCATTTTCTCATTTTGACTACCATAAGAAGAGGGTTTGATGATTAAGAGTCGCTCCCACCTCTGATATGGTGACGTCATTCTTGACTTTTCTAAAAACTCAATTATTCGTCATAGCCCAAATACCAAGGTGATCGCCAACACCTTGGCGGAGTGGAGGTCTAGACGCTGAGGACACGCGTCGGATGGAGGTCTCCTTGGGAAACTTTGGGAGCTGAGAGCAGATGTCACGTGATGAAAACTCCGAGGTACTTTTAGAGCCGAGGTGACATGTCATGTGGAGAGGGCCCCACCTCCGCGGACAAGATGTCAAGGACTCCGCAAATAACATGTCGAGGACTCCAAGGTGCCTTTAGCGCCGAGGTGACATGTCTTGTGAATAGTGCTCTGCGGACAACATGTCGAGAACTCCGAGGTACCTTTAGTGCGGAGGACATATGTCACTCGCAGGAAGCTCCGAGGTTCTTTTGATATCGAGGTGACATGTCATGTAAATAGTGTTCCACAGACAAGATGTCGAGAACTCCGCGGACATTCGGAGAACACTCCATGGACACGATGCCGAGGACACGTGTCATCCAAAGAACATTTCATGACCAATATGTCAAGGACATGTGCCTCATCCCTCTTGATCACAGAAAATGTCCCATCAACTGCCCCTCAGCTCTTGATCTTCATATTGACTGGATGACGTGGCAGATAAAGATGAAAGGGCTTGAATGTCCTGTTCCTTCGTGTAGCCGTTTTCCTGCCGACGCTCCAATGTTGCTGACACTGTTCTTATCCCTTAGAGCACCAATTCCTTATCTGTTAGTGTCGATGAGTTCTTTGTCGACATCGAAGGAAACATTGGGAGGGACATCATTGGTCCTCCATAGAACTATTTTTTCACTTTCTTTGTAACTTAGTTTTTGTTTATGCAGCTTGAGGTACGCAAAGCCCTCCTTTTCTGTAATGCAAGGACGCCTTTCTTTTACTAAGTGTTTGTTCTTTTCCTTTTCTTCTTTTTTGTCTTCGAGGCTAAGTCTCTTCCTGCAGACTTCGGCTCCTTGGATTATTTGGGGGCAATGTTCTTGGGGCCATGCCTTATCCAGGTGACTTCACTCCTTGGATCTTTTGGGGGCAAGTCTTTTTCTAAGGTCTTGCCCTCGGGGCCGTGCCCCATTTAGGGGGTTGTGGTCCTTTTGTCTCTTTGAAGACAAGAATCTTCCTTAAAGATTTTGTCTTTGGGGCCATGCCTTTTTCAGGAGGCTTCGTTCTTTCGGTTTCTTTGGAGGCAAGACTATTTCTTGAAGACTTTGCCTCCGAGGCCATGCCCCTTCCAAGAGGTTGTGCTCTTTTTGTCTCTTTAGAGGCAAGAATCTTCCTTGAAGACTTGGCCTCCAAGGCTATGCCCCTTCCAGGAGGCGGTGCTCATTTTGTCTCTTTGGAAGCAAGAATCTTTCTTCAAGACTTGGTCTCTGGGGTCATGCCCCTTCCAAGAGGTTGTGATCCTTTTGTCTATTTGGAGGCAAGAATTTTCCTTGAAGACTTGGCATCCGGGGCCATACCCCTTCTAGGAGGCTTCACTTTTTTTGTTTCTTTGGAAGCAAGAGTCTTCCTTATAGACTTTGCCTCCGGGGTCATGCCCTTTCTAGGAGGTTGTGCTCTTTTTGTCTCTTTGGAGATAAGAATCTTTCTTGAAGGCTTAGCCTCGGGGGCCATGCCCCTTCTAGGAGATTGTGCTCCTTTTGTTTTATTTGAGGTAAGAATCTTTCTTGAAGAGTTGGCCTCCGGGGTCATGCCCCTTCTAGGAAGCTATGCTATTTTTGTCTCTTTGGAAGTAAAAATTTTCCTTGAAGACTTGGCCTTCGGGGCCATACCCCTTCTAGGAGGCTTTGCTCATTTTGTTTCTTTGGAGGCAAGAGTCTTCCTTGTAGACTTTGCCTCCGGGGCCATGCTCCTTTCAGGAGGTTGTGCTTCTTTTGTCTCTTTGGAGGTAAGAATCTTTCTTAAAGACTTGGCCTCTGGGGCTTGCCCCTTCTAAGAGGCCATGCCCTAGCCTCATCTGCTAACTTCTTTATCTCCCACATACTGAAAGGTTGTGTTGTCTTGTGAGTCACGTGCACTTCTCAACCTTTATTTATCATATCACATGCATTCCTCAGGAATCCCCTCACCACGTCCTGGTAAAACCTGAAAAAAGCATATTAATAATTCACTTTTAACATTCTGGTGTGCCTCAACAGTGAGATTTTAACATATAAATAATTCATCATCCTTTGCTGGGTTTAGATGTAATTTACTAAATTTGGAGCTTGCAATGTTCAATCAAGAGGAAACCAACTAGATGAAAATTAAATGCAATTCTGTCAAATGTTTTCAGATTGAGTAGAGGGTGTTGGCTGATGGTGCAGATGTCCACTCCATGCACAATGTTGCACCCATAGTCCTCCAGTTTCTTTAGGTTTGTCACCGCAGTAGGATGATTTTTCCCCTAATGTCTCTTTGGTTTGCATGCAAAAAAGTATTAGAGATTTGATATTTCGATCAGAAGAGATCTATCATTATCTACATAGTTTGGTTTTTCGCCGAGACAAGTGTCGGCATCTTTCACGACAGTAGTATAGACGTTGATGAGTAGGGTTGTTAATTAAAGCTGAGTTATTCAAGTTTTACTTGAGTTCGGCTCGTTCAAGTTTGGTTCGTTTTCTAAACTAGTCCGACCTTGAACAAATTTTTAAACTCGTTTAAAAAATAAGCTCTACAAACTCGGCTCAAACTCGACAGCCTCGACTCGTTTATGTGCAAATACTCAGACTCGACTTATTTTTTACTCGTTCAAGCTCGACTTGTTATGGACTAGATTAATTATTTAGGTTTGGAAGTCAGTACTAAATGTAGTGATTACGCTAACCACTAAAAACCACGGTTTGAAAGACCGAGTCACCCAGTACCAAAAAAAAGGATAGTGAGGGACTAAATCCGCTCTAAGGATTTCGGATGACCTGCGCGCGTTTTGCAGTAGTCTTTACCTGTCTTTCTGCCTCTGCGAAATGTGGAGAGACGCACCCGTCCCACATCGAAAAATAGTCATACCACCTCCATAAGGCCAAAAACTTATATGGCGGGTGGGGAGACGACTCTCTTTCGATGTAGGACAGGTGCGTCCAGGACATGTATATATATTAAGTTATCATTTGGAATTTTTAGTTTCTTACATTGTTTAAAAAATGTAATTTAAATTTAATTTAGGAAACTAATTGACTACGTACACTTGTTGAATTTAAAATGAATTTCATTGATCTAACCTTAAAACTAACAATTTTTCTAGGGATTATAATGAATTAAGTAATGTGACATTTCCTCATACCAATGCGAAATCAACTCTCAAAGTCAACTTTAATTATTTTTTAATTAGAAATATTATGTATCTTAAATCTCTAATCTAAATCTCCATCCCAAATAAAAGGTAACCGTTGGATCAATGAGACCCATCAATTTTTTTAAATGGGATTCACTAATCAAATGTCTCCCTTAATTTGGAATGAAATTTTGAATTAAAAATTTAAGATACATTGCAATACTCTTTCTTAATTTATTCGAAAGGTGAAGCAAAATTTTAATTATTTATTTTTTGTTGCGATTGTCTAACCACCCACTTTGATCAACCTAGTCTCACTTCATTATCCTTCTAACCCATCATACACCATGTAATTAATAATTATCATAATCGAAGTGCATCATTTTATCTAATTTATTATTCTAATTCATTGATGTCATTGAATTTAATTGACTCTAATAAACAATTAAAACTGAATATTAATCAAACAAGAAACAGTTAATTATGTAAAAAAATCAGAAAGAATCCCCCACCCCCTTCTCCCACCACTTTAGGCTCTTTTTTTTTTTTTTTCTGCATTGTAGTGTCATGCACCGAAAGTTGTATAGTTTTGGCGAGTCATAATCACTAACAGAGTAATTGTGGATCAACAAAATACTCTAATAAAGGATCCATAGCATCGTAAATGATGAATATTAATACAAGATAATTCAAGTGATAACAAAGATGAATTATAAATTTATAAGTCATGAATTCAAATTTTAACAAAGATTGGACTTAGACTATGAATAATTTATTCCTTATAAATATTTTAGTTCTAACATGAATGATTTATTTTTGACCAAATTGATAAAAGAATTAATCGAAACACACATAAATTGATCCGAATATTTTAACTGTCGAACCGAATAAATAAATAAATGATGACCACTTACGCAATATTGATTAGAATAACTAAGCCAAAGAAAGATTGGCGAACATTATGGCTTTGGCAAATTTGAAAGTACTACATTCTCCAACACGGAATGTCCTATTGCTTTTATCCCCATATGCTCTTTTATTATGATAGCCTGGATAATCCCATTTGGTGAAAGGCACTTCTTCCACCAACTGCAACCCACCCTCCCCTGCTAGTTTTGTTATTTCCCACTTAGCATACGGGTACGATGTCTTATGAGTCACGTGCACTTGACCACTCTCCCTTAACATATCACGTGCATTCTTCAAGAATCCCCTAACAACATTCTGATGAAGCCTGAAAATACATTAAAAATAAAATCACTTATTAAGCAAGGCTGTTCTTATGATTTAGTGAAGTAATGTATAGGGAAAGAAAAATGATCAGGGGGTTCAGACTTACTCAATTTGGACCTTGTTGTGTTCATACATGAAGTAATTTAAACCAGCATGAGGAAAATTAAATACAATTCTGTCAAATGCTTTCACACTGAGAAGAGGGTGTTGGCTCATGGTGTTGGCATCCACTTCATGCACAATGGTGCACCCATAATCCTCCAGTTTCTTCAGGTTCGCCATCGCAGTAGGATGTTTTGTCACTAATGTCACTTTGGTTTGGCATTCATGACAAAAAGTTTTTCAATTAGACAACACATACCCACAAAGTAATCGGATGATTTTTTATGATAAAACATATTTACAACGATGACAGAAAATATTATCCAGACTACTTTTGTTCAAATGAGCAAAGAAAATTTTGAATACTGTCAAAGAATGCTCCAAGAAACTATGGTGCATATATCCTTACCTTTCGAGTCAAGAGAGGTGGCAACCATATTTGAGGCAGACCCAAATGCTTCTGCTAAGCTTGCGGCAAAGGAGAAGTCTCCCTCACCAACTAGCAAAATATTGTGAGAACTGCTATAGTGCTTTATCCATTTCTCTTCTTTGGATTCCACTTGAACCCTTCCTGATCTTCTTCGTCTTCGTCCCATATCCTGTGAAAATCAACTAAGTGGTTTGGGTTTTGATCTTAGTAGAGAGGTCGGTCATTCGGTGTAATCATCAATTCTAGAAATTCACTTTACTCTCTTGTTAAGGCACAGAGGTATTCGTCTGCATTTTTCTTTCCCGATAAGACTTCTCTTTACTTTTCAAGAACAAAGGGTACGGAAGTGGAATAGATTCGATGCATGAATAGTTCCATACGTACGATGGACTAGCTATACCTCTACGTCTACCTGTACCTGGGAGACTTTCCTTTCTAACGGTCTTAAGTCTTAAGGAATGCCACTCTATACATCTTGTCATCAATCAAAATTGTGGCTCCATTCGTTTCTGGTTTCTAAAGGTTTGGGACTTTGTTGGACAATGAATTCTCTGTACATATGCGAGAGTCATTTTATAGTTGGGTAT
>CM042197.1:1120348-1145369 GCA_023539305.1 Ilex asprella
ACCTTCACCAAGCAACTACCACCACCCCCCACATCAGCTACCAAACTGAGCACCACCCAGCAACCAGCAAAAAGGAAAAGAGAGAAGCAGCCCACTACAAGTGTCCCACCAAAATCAAATCCAACCAACATCACTGCTATAAATACACCATCACAGGAACTCTGACTTCATCTATTCAATTCCCAACACGACCACACCTATCAATGCTCCAATTTCGCCAACTCTACTATCCTTATCCACATGGTGGTTGTAAAATCGCCAAGACCCATAGCAAATGGAAAAAAAAAACTTAGAATTTGAGTGTGGTTGAATGGGAAAAATTGAAAAAGAAAGAAGAAAAAAAAAACTAGCAAATTGAAAAACAAAATTCTAAAGCAAACCAATCGAATAAAGACTGTCGGAGATGGTTGTGAGTTTCGATGACATTAACAGTGCTGAGTGCATGTGTGTGTCTACCACATCTTTCCTTATTGTTCTTCCTCTATTGCCACCGATGTGGATTTGGTGGCAGGGCATTTCGATAGCATGTTCCAGGAAACCACCAGCAGGGGGAGAGTGTGGTGCGTGCTAGGTATCACCTCCGGTGTGTCTATTGCACCACTCTCTTTCTCTTCGATGGCGAAGGGGATTTGGATGCAGATGGTTTGAACCGAAGGAATGAGACTGCGGAGTAGGCAAGGAAAATAGTTTTCGTCGACAAAGGAGGGAGCATTATGTCAGCGGAGAAATGGAAAAAGAACAGGAATTAGGCTCAATGCTAGTCGACTGTTGTTGGCTTGGAATGAGATTGGTAATTTTGTAATTTTAACAAACTTTAGATCATTTTATTTTAACGTAATTTCTTGCCTTCACTTTTAACGGCCAAAAACTAACCAAGTGAGTTAATTGCAAAAATTTTAGAAGTGTGGAGAATAAATTGTTGAAATTGAAATTAGAGGGAGTCGATTACAATAAGACTCAAACTTTAAGGGATAATTTATAATTAACCCAAAATAATTTTGATAAAATCAATCAATTTATTATCAAATCCAATAGCATAAGAATTGTTAGTCTTAATACAAGTCAAAAGAAATGGATAAAGAGCAATGCTAAGGATCCCAAATTTGGGATACCCAACACAGACCATGATCAATCCCACGGGGCAATACTATGCCACTGGACCACTCTTCAACTGTATATTTTGGCTGCAATCTTGGACTTGTTGCCCTGTTGTTTTGATGGCCCTTTGGTGGTGTTTGGGCTCTTTTAGCTTCTGATAGTCTCTTAACTTTCATTTGGTTTACTAGTTTCTGATACCCTCCTTGTGTTTGCTCTCAAGTTGGCCTGTCAACCGATTAGTTTTGACTGATCGACTATGAAAGTCGATAATTTAACGGATTTTATTTTATGGTTTATCTCCAAATTCGTTAATAATCTGAAATTTAATTCGAATAACTTAATTTAATTAAATTTTTTTAAATTATCACTTAATTTTTTTAATATTTATTCAAAAATATATAAATATTTCAGATTGGATATAAGTATATCTAAATTTAAAATTGTGAAACATAAGTTATCGAATTTGAATAATCGATAAAAAAATATTAATTCGTATAAAACTAATCGAATTTAAATTAAAATTCGATCCATTCACAACGCTAATGAAGTCTTAAGGAACGCATGCAGGTGGACTCTTTTAAGGAAGGAAGTGGGTTTCTTTATTAGTTAATGGCCACTTGGCATTGCAGCACTCCTCTTTTTAAAACATTTTGGACACATACAGTAAAGAACCCACTTCCACTAATCACCATTCCAACAAGTATTTGTTATAACATAAATAAAATTATATATTATGAACCACAAAGGTTTAACTTTCTGTATTGCTTTCTTAGTGGGTAAGCATTAACATCTAGAAGAAATGTTTCGTGTCAATGCAGCAACTGTGGATTGATTTACATAAGAGAATTTTAGCCATTGATTTTACCCGGTTCTGTTCATCATTTGAAGGTCAGATTCAAATCAATGACAACTTCAATAAAGTAGTACTACTGCATGAGCCCTTTGCTGGTCCAATTTCCTTTAGAGCTTCTCACAGTGATTCAGTATCAAAAAAGCACAACCATTCAAATCCAAACACCAATGTGACTCAACTTTAAACCAACCCCACACCTCCTTTTGTCAATCTCTTACCAACACATTGGCCCCATTACCCCTGAAAATCAAAAGCTTTTTTTCCCTATTTACTTGCTTTAATCCATTTCCAGGTTTATTTAGCAGAGCAGCCTCCTTGTTCATGTCCTTCTCCAATACTTAGAGATTTTTCTTCATAAGATTTCTCCTAAGATGGTTCCTGCTCCACTACCGCCACCGCCACCACTGCTGCCTCTTCCGCCTCCACCCCAAAAGCAGGCAAAGCAATCTCCACTCAAACAAATTGTGGAATCGAAGCAAACAAGAAATCAACTAACTTTGCCACTGGACGTGCCATATCACAACACAAGGAAAACAAGAGACAAACCAATACTCAGGCCACCTCGCCGGACCAATCCAATAGTATGGTGTGGTGCAATCCTGTGTTTAATATTCAGCCTCCTACTCATCTTCTTTGGGATTGCCACGTTAATCATCTTTGTTGGCATTAAACCAAGAAACCCTGTGTTTGACATACCTAATGCAAGCCTCGATGTCATCTACTTCGATTCACCAACATACTTCAATGGTGACTTTGCCTTTCTCGCAAATTTTACCAACCCCAATCGGAAAATTGATGTAAGATTTGAGTATTTGGCTATAGAGCTGTACTTTTCTGACAGTCCAATAGCTACTCGAGTTCTTCAGCCTTTTCGTCAGAGACCAGGAGAGACAAGGTTGGTATCAGTTCACTTAATATCAAGCTTGGTTTATTTGCCACCGAATCTGGCTATGGAGCTTCAAAAGCAGGTGCAGAGCAACAGGATTTCATATAACGTAAGAGCAACATTTAGAGTTCAAATCAATCTGGGTCTAATTAGTTTTAACTACCACTTGCATGGAAGATGCCACCTAGAGATGACCAGCCCACCAACTGGTATTCTTGTGTCTCGGAGCTGCAGAACAAAGAGATGATTATGCAGAACAATTCTCTCTCTCTCTCTCTCTCTCTCTCTCTGTAGATTCATCTTATACTTTTATGGTGGACACAACTATTCTTTTTGGACTGTTCTAAGGGAAGCCTGAACGATGTTTCTTTTCAAACTGCCGACTAGTATAAAGAGCCAGAGATCTTCAATCAACAGTATGATTTATATCTTTGTCGTAGGTCTTTTTAGCTTGATAAGCTCATTGACGGAAATTAATTATTCTAGAGAAATCAATTATCCTATGCAATCTCCTTGTATGAAATTTGAAACCTTCCAGTGGGTTCAAATAATTTGAGCTCAGCTCATTAAAAATTGGAAGGTTTTTTGTGATCTTCCTGAATGAATTGGAAGCCTTTTTTTCTTTGCCATCTCAAAAAGAAAATAGCCTCGCAATCCACAATTCAAGAATTTTCAACCTCATGCAATTTGTCTCTCCCTCTTTCTCTCTCTGCATGTATCACTATATTCTCTGCAGTTATTTTTTATCCTACCTGACAGCCCTTCCATACTTACAAAAGTGACCTATGGTTCGTCGATTCCATGAATCTTCCAACCTGCTGTTTGATGACTTATCCAATCTCAAGATCTTCTTAGGCTTTGGCCCAAGAGTCGAGCACTATTAAGTTCACCCAAGCTAAGAAATCTCAAAACCTAAGGGTTTGGGTGTCACAGCTCAACAAAAGAGACACTTTGGACAAAAGACGAAGAGACAGCTCTACAAGGGGTCAGCTACAAGAATTACAGCAAGGCCAGAAAATAACAGCCAAATCTCCCTTCCTGCTAGAGGCAAATCTTAGAACAATCCAATGATAGTCCTCAATCGTGCCATGGTATAAACAAAGATTCACATGCTGTCATGCTGATTCCTTATCAGTTCTTTTCCTTTTTAATTCTAGCATACTATATGGCAAACAGATATCCACCAACTAATTCCTTATCTTTTCTTTTCGCAAGGGCTTCCAATATACTCTATTTCAACAACTATGAGTTCCACATCCTACTTAAACCCCACATTTACAATTTTAATCCACATGCTATATCTGAAAGCATAATTAGTCCAATGCCCAAAAAGAGAGGCCAAGTAAAAAGTTGTCTGGCTCATTCTATCATTTCTCGTAGGTTTATGAGTAGCCTATTCTTCTGTATCATAGGGTTTCATCATTGTGCAGGAATTGGTTCTATGACTACTACGGGATTCAATGGGGCCATTTTACAACTAATCACCCATGGATTTGCTGGTGCTGAACTTTTTTTTTTTTGCCAGGAACAAATTATGGTAGAATACGTCTATTAATACCTGTATGTGAAATTGACCGAATCTCTAAAACCTAGATCCAAAAAAAAATCTACCGAAACATACAAAAAATTATTTGCTTAAAATTTTGGTAACCAAAAAGATAAGGCCAAAAATTGAGGTTTTCAATGAGATTAGATAATTAAACTAGAATTTGGGATAATTACATCTCCACAAATCAATAAGGAACTGTGCCACCTGATTTTGGATCGCATGTAAATGCATGAGTCTACCTAATTTTTGCTTTCTCTCTTTTTCTTGTGCTTTTTCTTTCATTTTTGTTGATTTTGCATACCTGATGAGTACAGAGGCACCAAATGACTATAAATATCTGCAATTCTAATCAGAGTATTAGGTTTGGTCCGTTTGGAATTATTCTGAGATAGGCTCGTTAATTCAGGTATAATATGCATTACAAAACTTCTAAACTGAAGAAGTTGGGAAATAATTCCTTAGAACCTTCAACTTTAACCCATACATACATTACTGCATTTGTGAGCTAAAAATTAAATCTCCCACCATCCAATCCAACAGATTCAAAACTAAAACTACCCTTATGCCACCAAAATAATAACAGAAAGAAAAGCCTAATCACAACATAGAACTAGCCTAACAACTCTGCACGCTACCTGACAGTAAACACAGAGTTCCATTTTAGGCCCAGAGAAATCATCTAAGACTCAACAATTTTCAAAGATGATTTATCTCATCCTCAATGAAAATGTTCTTAAAAAGTAATACTGCTCCAACAAATTCAAGCCCACACACTACTATCACTCATTTGAAAAACAACAAAATCTAATTCTTAGGAACACTCGAGAGCGCCTAATGCATTTTACTATTTTGTGAAAAATGCATGGAAAAAAACAGGATGCGAGTGTATATACTAAAACGTCTTCCGCCAGAAATTCTCCAATTGCAATAAGCACGATCCCTTTGGTGTGCATTTGATGGTGTCAAATAAGGAAATAGGAAGTCAACCACGACAATAACTCTATAATCATGACTTTTGCAATGTATTTGGAGTTGAAACCAAAATGAAACGACTGCAAACAAGATGCACATAACTGAATAACTGACTAGCAAAGCAGAAAAAGGTAAGCCCATGTAAATATTCTCCAACACAGAATTTATTTTTCACTTCCATGATTCAAAATTCGATATGTCGAATTTCTCATATCTTCAAACAGCTATAAATACAATGCTCAAACGATTCAGGTAAAGATATTATAAGTCCAGTCCAGGGAAAAAAATGAAAATAGACGAAAAAGGAACCTCTTTTATGACGACTTTTCACTCTCTTCACGTACTATGAGACTTCCGAGGGCGTCTTTGCCACAATCGACAATGCATGTAGTCCAGTCTGCAATTCATCTTGCAGCAAACCATAAATCAATCTATGCCTCTTAACCAAACTCTTCCCTTCAAACTCTTTCGAAACCACCTTCACATTAAAATGTGTCTCCCCATCACTACCCCTAACCCCGGCATGCCCAGCATGCTGATATGATATATCTTCAACTTCCAATTCAATAGGCTTAAGCTCTCGCTCCAATCTCTCTTTAATTCTCATTCCTCTACTCCCCAAAACACGTCCATCCCCAGAGTTTGATCTCGTATCATCAATACCCACTTCAGAACTCACATTAGCCTTCGAATCACCGATACCATCATCACTCTTCAACCCCAAATTTGAACTTTCAACTGGGTTTTCACTTTCTTTTGATACTTCACTACCCAATTCACCACCTTTTTCACTTTCAACATATAATTGTAAAGCCTTCTTTTGCATCAGCTTCAACATATTCAAGAACCCATTATTCCTAGAAGGCGTTAGACTCTGTTGCAAGCCAAGAAGCACCACAAAATCGGGGGAAACCCGCAAAATCTCTTGGACGGACCGTCCAGAAAGCCCTTGAACAAGCAGAGCAGCGAGTCCTTTGGTGAGTACCGAGTCCGAATCGGCTTCAAAAACAACGTTTTTATCCGAGTCAAGGTGTGCTCTAACCCAAACCTGTGAGACACAACCCTGAACCTTATTTTCAGTGGTCTTGAACCGGGAATCTAAGGGTTTCAAGTTTCGACCATAGAATAAGAGTTGTTCGTACTTGGCCTTCGGTTGTTGAACTGCTTGGAAAAGTTTGACAATTTCTTGAAGTTTTGGAGGGAGTTCTTCAATAGGTTGAAGAGAAACAGAAGGTGAAGATGATGGGGATGAAGAGACAGGCTTGGTGGGGAGTCTCTGGAAAGAGATCGACTTGAGTGATGACAGTTTCGGAGGTATAATTGGGGGTGTTGACAGAACTAGGGTTTTGAAGATTGGGTTGTTGTGATGGGCAAGGAGAGATTGCGGGAATTTGATAGAGAATAGACGGAGCGAAGTGGACGTTGACATGCTTTCGATGAGAGAGAAAACTTCGACAGGTAGGGGAAGATACTGAGAGAGAGCAATCCAGTTTCCATTAATGTTTGTCGGTGGTTGGTTTTTTGGGTCAGTCTCCATGGCTAAAACGACTTGGCCCAATTTTGAGCCTACATCCAGCCCATTAGATTCAGAATTGCTCCACTTTCAGGTTTTGGATTCTGGTAACAAGTTGCAGGGGAATTAAGGGCGAGCCATTTCATTGGCAATCCCACAAGGTTATGGCGCTGAACTACGTAGCGTGAGTACCGAAATGGTTCTTAATGATGCACACATTGATTTGTATATCACTGTCAAGTAAATAGTATAACATGCAATAAAATAAATAGAAGAAAAGAGAAGACAAAGTTTATAGTGGTTTGGTCAATCGTGACCTACATCCACTTTGAATGGCAAGAGTCGCCAAATATTTTATTAACACAAATGTGAATGGAGAGTAAATAGTTACAAGTTTTGAGAGGGTGAAGAGAGAATTATGCTTGAATAAGTGTCATGTCTCCCAAGTGTTGGCGAAACTTATAATTTATAGTCGTCTCATAACGCATAGTAATTGAATAGCTAGTCTGTCGATCATAACAGATTGGGGGTAATTTAATAGTAATTAGGTAACTGATCCGACAGAGGTGACAACTTCTTCTCAACGGACGAGGCAGTTACAACACTCTCCATAGAACTCGGTCGAATAATGAGCTGAGGGTTGACTTTTTTCAAGACGACGAGAATGAGGTCTTGGATGACTTTGTGTGTTCCCTGCTAATGTAGCTCTTTGAACTTGATCAGATTGACCAAATTTGGTTGGACTTGACGGATTTTTTAGAGTTGGGCTATTCGATTAAGACTGATTTTTCAACATAAATTGGGTCATTTAGACCTGAGTCATCAGTTCTTTATTTGTATGGGTTTTTTTTTTTAGGTAATTATAAATTTTGATTACAAGTGAGTCCGGTCAAGTTGAGTCTAATATCGATTATTCTAGCTCGACTTCATAGATTTTGCTTCAATTAAGCCAAGTGCGTTCAACTCAAGACTCGTGTAAAGCTCAAGCTTGCCTTGGCTCAATAGTATAAACGAGTTATGAGAAGTTTGAGCGAACGTTAACCTCTCTTATTTTTATGATCACGAACAAATAATTTGTAGGCATACGCAAGTCCGATTTGAGGGTGCAATAAAACGAGTCGATGAACTAAGACGGTTGGAGGCAACCTCACATTAAGTGTTGGTGCCCACCACAAAAGAATAGGCTTGAATTTATATATGTACCATCTTTTGATTGACCTTTACAAATCATACTTCACAATAAAAGCTAGAAAACAACTATGCAAGTGTAGTCTAATTGAAATGCCTAATTATAGTATAATCAAGCTATTCAAATAGATCCAGTCCAGAATAGTGGTGTGTTGTTGGGTCGATATTTCAAATTGTGTCCCCCAACACAGCTTGGATGGCAAGCTTTTATCATGTCAAGTGAATTAGTTCAGTGATTAGACTTAGAATCTCTAAGATATCAATCTCTAAACTAAAAAATTAACAAAAATTATAAGAGAAACAAAGCTAACGTAAGGTGAAAAAAGGCATGTCCGATTTAACAGGTTCTTCTATTGCAGGGTCAATCATACACAATTTAAATGAAATTCAAAAGATTATAACTCAAGTGTATATCTTCCATTGGATGAGTGAGTCTCATTAATCTTTTTAGTGAGATTCACTCATCCAACACTTATTTAAAGGTTAAAAATTTTTAATTCTATTTAACTTGTGTAGCATTTTACAAAAGAAAATGAGGCTCGTAGGTAAAGATAGCTTATCTCGTCCACGAGATGTAAACAAAGTGGTGAACGAGTACGTAATGCATGGGAATCTGTCCACATGCATATGAAATTTTCTTTTTTTCAAATATTCTGTCTAATAGGCAACAATAGATCATTAAGATATTACACAAATGCTCACGTTAAGTCCCACATTGGTACGGGGGGAATAATGTTTGAGCAATGCTATTGAGACATAATTTGATAACATAATTTAGAAATTTATTAATTATGGTCATTAGATTATCAATGAATTTAAATATTAAAATCTCACTGAATTTCAACACTATCAATTTAGTGGTCATAATACATTAAATCTCCCAATTATACTATATCTCTAAAAGTACAAGAAGGACTAGCCCTTAAAAGATGTGTGAAAAGTAATTGAACCTAAGACCTCTGGGTTAGCAAACGAGGGTTCCAAGCAGATCACCATGAACACTTTTTTTCTTGAAAATATTGGGGGAGAGAGAGAGATTGATTTTTTTGAACCAAAAAGGTGATAAGAACAATATCTGTAGAACATTTACCGAAAGTATGCATGTAAAATTGTCAAAATACAACTGATAAGATGATACAGTTGAGAATCAATCCCCTTGCCCACATGCAAAGCTTAGTATTTGTAGCCTTTCTCATACAAGCTCTCAGAGGCCAACCCATCGGAACTTCCTCCGGTGTACTTTCCCAGAGTGGCCTCCGAGTTCGCCTTGCACCTTGCCAGAAATGCCGCCTGAGCTTTTTCGACATTCTCCTTCTGTCCAGCCCATATCTTGAGTGTGCTTTTCTGCAGAGCTCGCCCAAATGAGAAAGAAAGAGTCCATGGTTTCAACACATCCAACTTATTCATGGCGTTTAGGTTCACCGTCGCCTCTTCCTCGCTTTGTCCACCTGAGAGAAACACAATCCCTGGTACTGCCGGTGGCACTGTCCGGCGCAGTGCTGCCACTGTAAATTCGGCAATCACTTCTGGTGCAACCTGTGAAACAAGACGCAAAATTGTCAACCAATACGGAAAATTGTCTTAATTTATGTGTTATTAGTGATATTTCTCCTTCATCTTCTTCTTTTCAATAGTTAATTAATTTTTTTTTTGAATAGTTAAGTATATTCAAATTAGTTTATATGTATTTCAATTAATCTCATTTTTCAGTCCGGTCAAAGATAGATCATCTACTTAGACACTAAAATTTTAATCCCCACCCAGTTCCGATCAAAGACAAATTATCCACACTAGAACTAGAGTATTTATGAGGGATAAATCTCTTATAGTATGTATCTAATGAATTGTTAGGATTCGAATTCAAAACGTCTATATTTATATCTCGTCTACGTTACTACTTGAATTACCATTTGGGTAATCAATATTATTTCAAGCTAGCTAGCATATTACCTTTGGGCTATCAGAGCCTGGTGTGACCATGTTGGGCTTCAAGAGTGTTCCTTCAAGAAGAACATGTTGGTCATTGAGTGCCTTATATACTGCAGCTAGCACAGTCTCAGTCACAGCAGCACATTTCTGAATATCATGATTCCCATCGGTCAAAACCTCAGGCTCAACAATGGGCACAAGTCCATTCTCCTGACAAATAATCGCATAGCGAGCCAAGCCCTGCGCATTTTGCTGAATGGCCAACTCAGAAGGCTCAGTGGCACCGATTTTCAGGACCGCACGCCACTTGGCGAACCGAGCACCGGCCTTATAGTACTGCTGACAACGAGCTCCGAGAGAGTCGAAGCCCTGAGTGGTGGTCTCGCCATTGGTTCCGGCCAACTCGACGGTTCCCTTGTCGACTTTGATGCCCGGAATGACGCCGTTTTCTTGGAGGACTTCCACGAAAGGCTTGCCGTCGGAGGTTTTCTGGTAGAGGGTCTCCTCGAAGAGGATGACACCAGAGAGGTAGGGGAGAGCGTTGGGGGCAGTGAAGAGGAGTTCACGGAGGGCCTGGCGGTTCGACTCAACGTTCTCGACGTTGATGCTCGACAGGCGTTTCCCGATGGTGCCGGTGCTCTCGTCGGCGGCCAGGATACCTTTGCCGGGTGTGGCAATGTACTTGGCGTTCTTGATCAGCTCATCTGGAGAGACAGCATAAAGTTCAATGGAAGGAAAAGTCGGTCGCATCTCATGGAAGACTAAAGAGAGTAGTGTTTGTGAAGTTCGACAGCATTGCTCTTCTTTAAATAAAAATAATTTCTACAAACAGCAATAACAATTATTGATAAGCAATTAACAAATTATTCTATATACATCTTTGTCTGGAAATTATACAAGTACATGTGTATATATGAACTACTAAACAGAGATTAGAGGATGAGAGCAATTCAGGGTAAGAAAAAAAATTGGAAAATTTGATATTTAAAAAAATATTTTAAATAGCATTTTAAGAAACTAGCGAGAAAAAGTTTTGTGTATATCATTTTTCAATTTGAATGTGCTACCATGCTTGGAAAAAATATATAGTTAACATAATCATTTTTTACACGTCGTCTTGCAGTTCAAGCTTAACAATTTGTAATATAGATTAAATTCGGATTTTATATGACCAAACCAACTCAAACTCGGGTGTAGATTGCTATTGCTGGTTGAATGGCTTGGAAACCATTCAATCCATAATAAGCAAATTCTATCAGCATATACTAAAATTAGAAACACAGTCTTCTGGCTAATAGCTCTACATCTATATATGTATGTTCCATTGTATAAATTGACAGTTACACGTGGGTGCAAGAGAGAGAGAGAGAGAGAGAGTACCAGCATATTTTCCTACGAAGGCCGACATAGCTAATGCTTAGGTTGATGTTTGATAGAGAAAAAACAAGACGATAATACAAAAAGAAGAACCAATCTATATAGATCAGTTAACGGAATATACCAATAGGATTCAATGTGCCATTTATTGACACGTGTCAGAAGATTAGGCTAAAGAAGGCTATCATCCCGGGATAGAGGAATGAGTGATCGCTCTCCATGCCAAATGGCGCTGATATCATTCAACTCTATCTTACTCTCTGTGAAGGAAAACTCTTGAAAAGCTCTTACCACTCATCTCCTACTTTTGTTCTTTTCACCCACTTGAACAGCACAAGAGTCGGCTATATCTCACTAGCAGTTTTTTTGGAACACACTAGTCAATAATGAAAATAAAAAATCACATCAAAAGCAAAAAGAATAAAAAAATAAAAAAAGTAGTTCAATCTATGATACATTGATACTTTTCAAAACAGATTTGAGTAAATCAGATATTTGCAAACATTATTCTGCACGTGTAGAGACTGAATTTCAAAACTCCAATCAAGGGAACAACCTTACATTGTGCTAAAGTTCCTCCTCACTTCAAAAGCAACTGAATGATACACTTACCTCTAATACCATCGTCGACTATAAACTGCCTGGGCCGACACAAAATAGGAAGGGAGCTAATCAGTTCCAAGCAGTCAATGGAAAGATTACACCAGCCTAGACCACAAAATACAGGGTTAGCAAACTAAAGGGGACATATAGCATCGATAGCCCGGGGTTCAGCAAATTATTTAACCTCACCACCCGTAACAACAATCCCCTACACATCCAACACAATTCGTGTAAATCACGCATCCCACCAAACAATCTCGACGTGTGCCTCGTGTTAAAAACAGCAGAGAAAGCTGGGAAATGCAAGTCTTGGAGCCAAAAATATTTCAAAACTGAAATATCCAGCACTGATGACATTATTGGTAAAAAAAAAAAAAAGTTCAGCAAACTGTTCTCTGGGCAATTAACTTATGATTGGGTTGGACCAATATACATATCCCTTCCAAAACTATAGTGAGGACCCATTGTCACAGCCCAAAAAAAAGGAGGTCCATTGCTTGGTGGTCAATCATCATCTGTGCCAAAGTATCGGTCCCCAAACTCGCCCATGCCAGGTATAACACGGAAATCTGCATTTAAACTAATTTCAATTTCTGAGGTCACAATCTTAACTCTTGGAAACCGCTTGCAAACCACATGCACTCCTTGAGGTGCCTGAAGCCAAAAAGACTTGTCAGAAAGGTGCATTAGAATCCTATACCAAGTTGGGGTTATTGACTTACAGATATGAGATTAAGGAATATGATGTTGGACTCTGGTACACCCTTCTTCAAAAGTAATGAAATAGCTTGAACAGCTGAATTCCCTGTCGAAATAGTTTCACAGTTGGAACATATATGCACAAGTATATAAGGCTTCTGTTCAACTTAAGCACTTTAATTTTCCACTCAGGTGCACACACACACATACACATAGTGTAAGCATGTATGTGTGTTTTTGTGCATGAATACACATAGACCCCTGTATTTAAATGAAACTAGCTTGAGAAGGGTAATTCTTCGTAGTGAAAAAACAAACCTGTGCCTAGGATGGGATCCAACAATAGAACATGCCTCTCTGAGATGTCTTGTGGCAGTTTTTCATAAATCAGCTGCACAGCAATGTGTAACATGACCAAGCATCAGAATATAAAAAACAATTGTAGAGCACACCCTGCTAAACACATCCACATGAATGATGGAAGAGTGAGAGAGAGAGGGGCATGCAAACCTGCTGACCATTGTCACCCTCTCTGTGAATAAGAATCTTCCCAATCTTGATACCTTTACAACATGCTCGCAAAGCATTCTCCATGCTCTCGCCACTGCAACCAATTAGAGATTATTTAGCTGTTAAAGGGCTTCAAAAACATAACTATGCAGACGAAAGGAACAATGGAAAAAACGGTTACTTAACTACTAATATTTTATTAATTCACAAGAGGCAATAGTCATTTACTAATATTGGGGAATCCATACAAAGATAGGTCGATCATCTCAGAGACATTTCTCTTTTAAATCACACACCAGAGCATGAAGCCTGGCTGGATAGTACTAGGCATTGGGTTGATCTCATCAGACGTTCATAATACTATTAATAAACGAGAGTGTATATTGCAACTTCCAAAAAATATGTAATGAATTCTCTCTTACAACTGTACCAATAGATGGAAAAAAAAACTGAAAACCAGTGACAAACATGTGAAACAAATATATACAAGAGAATGCGAGAGCTGATAAGTATTGCCATCTGAGATGTACCTACATATTCATATAAATATTGTTGAAATCACAATTCAGCATTTGAAACATCGAGTCAATTTGCATACCTTCTAATTACAGAGACACCACAAAGCCTCTTACAGAAATCCACACCGGTGTACACTGACTCTGCATGTTCACAACAAAAGACGTCATGAAAGTGACAAGCAAAGAGTGAAAACACAAAAGACATTCATAATATCTTCACCAAGCATGAACTTCGTCAACAAACAGATGCATCTTAAAAAAATTGCCATTCAGGTCTTTCTTTGAATCCGACTTCAAGCAACCAGACAGGGTAAACAAGACCCCGAAAGATCCCAATGTTTTTGCCCTCCCTTGGTCAAATAGTACATTTTCTAACATTAGTTATCCAGTCAGTCAACTGATGAACGAAATTATGTCCAGAGTCTATCTCAAAAGAGCATGAGGTCACAAACCAATCACTCCTTAAAAGTCTTGTCAGTATAAGAGCCATTAAGGCATAGCAGAATTCATGGACATATCAAAACAGCTTAAACTATTGCAGTCTCAAGTTGTTATTGCTACATACCAAGCATATGTTATTTAAAAAGTTTGAGACCAAGGAACTATTATAACTATTCCTCTAATATTATAGGGTATAGATTAAAAATGCACCACATAGTTGGCAAGAAATTCAAGATATATAATATAACTGAGATGCTGAACATGAAGTACATCTTCTTTGGGGCACAAAAGTGTCCTGTTGACATGGTACGATAGGACAAATGGGTTTAACTGAAATTCCTTTGGTGAAATTGATGGGATGCAAATTAAAAAATTCCAATCTAAGCTTACTCTGAATACGATGACCTAAATTAAATTAGATCAAGCTGGAGAAGAAAGAATTTAAAAGTCCAGAATATAGACTTCTTGAGTGGATAGCGGCTTACCAGTTGGCGTGATCACCTGCTTTTCTGTAAAAGGAAGATGTCCCAGGCCATGTTCAACAACCTAATTAAGGCATATGGAGTATACTTGATGAGTAAACATAAAAATGAAATGAATCCTCCCATCCTACAACAAAACTAGAGGATAGCGATAAACCTAGCTCACAGCTACAAATACCCACCAAACGAATCAGCCGATCAGAATAAAAGATGAAATCATGTTTCGTTGTCTGAGCATCACGTATGAGTGTGTGCATACCACGTATCTGGAAAAACACACAACTATCAAAGTGAGCCAATACAAGACAAGCTGAACCCGCAAGAACATGACAAGTTGATGCTTTACTCAAAGGAAATATAGAACCACGGAAAATGAATCCCCAAGACACAATAAGTAGAAAATTGAAATTACTAAATAATAAGAAAGAGTACCTGAAAAGTGGATTGAATGACATACAGATTAGGATATATTTTACAAAGATCATGTTGACCAAGCTTTGTCCGAATATGCTGAACAATCAGATCAATTGCTACATGGTTGTCTCCCCCACGGGGAATGATAATATCGGCATACTTCTTTGTTGGAAGAATGAAGTCATCAAAAGCAGGCTTCACAAATTTTGAGTACTGCACCATGATTTACTTTGTCCATCATTAATAAATAAAAAAATAACTATAATAACTTCATCAACATATAACAAAGTAAAGAAACAGGGCAAAAACAAACTTAGGTGGAGTAAATTGTATAGTCCCACCAGAATATGGGAACATATACCAATCTCAGTGCACAACAATCCACCAAACCCTAATTAGCTTTACAAGTTTGTCTCTATTTCCTTTGAAAATCGGAGTCAACATATTGCTAACCTGATCAAGCACCATACCGATATCTCTACCCTTTTCAACTGTGTCGCGCCTTATTCTCCTTGCCAGGCGTACATCAGCATCTGCACTAAATGTATTCAATGTGAAGAATATAAGAGAAACAACACAGCTTATGAAGACAATGAAGTCATAGTTCATTATGGACGTAACATCACATCAGGAATAATTACTCGCACATCAAAATCAAGTTCAGCAACCTAGTTTCAACAGAAATAGCAAGACTAGTTATAAATGAAGATAAGAAACCAAACAAGAAAAAACAATAGTGACACACAAAACTTCCAAAATTCAGCATGCAAATGCCTGTTTTAAATTATTTCACATTGCAAGTCATTCAATGAAAAGTTTCAAGAAATACAGATGTGGCAGTATGGTGAATTCATAAAGCACAGTTCAATGCTAAATACTAGGAAGAAATTAGGATCCAAACAACTAAAAAAAACAATAAGATCGCCTTAATTTTCGTGCCTGTAATCAAAATATGCACAATTTATGCCCCAGAGTGCTAAAGAGCCAGTAGATAGGATAAACCTTCCGAACAACAAAGATTATGCATCCAATCATAGAAAAGGAAAGAAAATAACCTGTATCAACAAAGATCTTCATGCTCATTAAATCTCGGACACGAGGATCATGGAAAATGAGTATACCTTCCAAAATAATCACATCTGAAGGATTAACCTGCCAAAGATTTCATAGCAACAGGGTCTGAGATGCAAATGACATGAAATGAAAAACAGAAAGAAGAAATTCCAGTTCAGTTAAAGATTCAGGTTAGGAGCTAAAGGGCCAGAGAACCCTTAACATAGAGGTGTGTTACAGGGTCATGATATAATTGATTTGTAATAGAAATTAGAAACTACAAACGTAAATACAAACAGAAATACGAGTATAGTTAAATTGATTTACGACTTCTTTTAATACTCCATGTTTAACAAATTTGAAATGTACCCTTCTAGCTGGGCAGATGTTTTTGTAACTCTTGAAGTCATATTTTGGAATATCTACTGCTTGCCCATGCTTCAGTTTCTCCATAGCGCACAATAATTGCTCGGTGTCAAAAGCATCTGAAGGGACAGGAATATTATGTATTAAAAAGAAGCCATGGTCTCGGCATGAAAACAAAAGTATTAAAAAGAAGCCATACTCTCTGTATGAAAACCATACGCTGTTACTTCCATTTGAGAGTATCATAATGAAGTCACATTGCCCACCAACTCAAGCAACCAATGCACACATAAATTATATTGAATTAAGGAATTACTAACATGTTTTTTCTAACACAGTTACACCCAAAATAAAATCATATGGTCTATTCAATGTAGAACAAGATCAGATCCTCAGGCTTTCAAATGTAAAATGAAAAAAGGTCATAGAAGAACCTTTACGAATAGTATACAACTATTTTTAGTCCTCTACAAGCATATATTCGTAACTCCAGACTTGTTGGGTGCAACAGAAACCATTTCTCTTGGATACAATTAAAGCAAAACTGATTGGTCAACTTACAAATTTGAAATTAAACAGTTTCAATCAAATACAAAAACTCACCAGGATGGTCAAAGTTGTATTCATGAACTCTTGTAAGCTCCTCTGGAGTTAAATTGTGATAAAAGGAATCCTGCCAAAAAATCACTCTTGAGATATGCATATGCTACAGAAATAGATCACCTCGTTTACATGATCAAAAGATGGTACAAAGCGGCTGTAAAGTTTTGTAGGCGCTTAAAAATGTAGAGTAGACATTTTTTTTGGGAAATAGGACCCAATCAAATGGTTTTCGTGAAATTCTTTTCTTTTCTTTTTTTTGTGCTGCTGAGATGTCAGTCTAAACAAAACTTATATGGCAATTAGATGACAACAAGCCGGAAATATGAAGAAACAACTTTGAAATTTGAACTGCTTTGGTATCATTTCAGTAACAACGTGGATAACAACCCCCACCCCTCACCCACCCTTGGCAAAACTTTTTTTTTTTTTTTTGAACAGTACCCTGGCTAAAACTTCAAAAGAAAAACGGAAAATAATGCAAAGATTGAAACTTGAAACAAAAGTAGACAAAACTGTAAATTTGATTAAGAAGCATCTGCAAAAATCCTTCCTATGTTTGGATTTGTTAATGGTCAGTAGTTAGTATAGCACCACAGGATCATTTCAAAAATCGTAAGACTCTTTAAAGTAATAAAATAATAATTGACAAAGATTGCAAGGTTGTATCAATTTTTGAAGTATGCCAAATTTGAGATATATGTGGAAAAGAAGGAAGGAAGGCTTGCCACAAATCAAATAAGTTCAGGACATAATCTGAAATTTAATTAGGTGGAATAATTTTTTTCATTTGAAAAGACAATACTTAAAAGACATATATGCAAAATAAGCCCAACACCACTACACAATCGCACCGTTGAAAGCAGACAAAGAATTACAGAGAATTGAATGGAGGACGTAATTAGCATGACAAAATCCACTTTAAATTCCCAGATTTCAAAGACGGTAAATAACAAGAAAATAACAATGATGATGCAGAAATACTTTCTATATGAAATATTCTCTACCCATAAAATGATGTTTTCTACACTCTCTGTGAAGGGTAAAGAAGGACCTGGTTAACAAGTACAACACGTTGATCATGAAGTTGCTCAATGATCATATCACAAACTGTAGTCTTCCCTGATGCTGCGCCCCCAGCAACTCCTGCCCGCAGAATGTTTATTAGAAACATGAATCAATCCAGAATGCAGCAGACGCAAATACTTACTGTAAACATATATCAATGTCTACCTGATGCAAGTAAAGATGTAACAACAAACTGGACCATTTCTTAACATACAAAAAACATTACACTCATGACTCGTAACAATCAACTAAGAATCTTAACTTGATAGGATAGCTGTAATCTTTATTATAATGAGAACAAATTTGGAACTCTTCAAAATACTAAATTCAAACAACCTGGTAGCTGGACCACAATTTCAATTATTGGGTTGAAGGTGTAATTGCACTAGTACAAATTGAAGTAATAAGCACAGTGCTACAAATTGAACTTCTTTAAGATTCCAATTTCCACCAGTCAAAAGCCCATAGATGTTGAAATTCAGGGCACCACAAGGCATACACTATATCTCCACTAAAAACTCTTTTCTTTACACAACTAGCCATTTTGTTGGTCCAACCCATGCCCCACATGTAAAGGGGCAATTACTTGTTAAACCACTGAAAATATAATTCAGGCAAAATAATGAGCTCCAATTGTGTCTAAACTATCGATGTGGCTGGCAACCATATAGGCATTCAGATGATAAGAAAGAGTCTCAACAGAATACCCCCGCGTATTTTGTGCTGGGCAAGTACACATGGTACTTCTGCACGGGACCCACAACATTCCCTTTCATTGTGCAATACCTTCTAAATGACTAGCACCATCTTTTTACCATACTATACCATACATAAGTAGCACTCGCATCTTTCCCACCAGATTTTTAGTTAAAACTTGTCCTAATCATCCATCCAATGTTTTTAATTCAACTTTTCAGACATTCAACTGAAACCATAATTTCCTCTGTTGAGTGTGGATGTGAATCTAATTAAATACATTAAGTACTCAATTTATTTTCCTTTCATTTTAGGGCCATATAAATGTATACGTTACAGAGGTTACAATTAATGATATTCTTATTTGGGAAAGTTTGTGCTAAAATATTTCATTTGTAGGTTTGGAATAGGAGGATGAAGAATCATTTCTGCCAGATGGTGAAAACTATTATAAATTCAATGCATTTTCTCCAATAACATGAAAGCAAACTGCTCTATTTAGACCAATCAGGGAGTAAATGTTACTTAAGGTTTCCTGTGCTGATGCATACCAATGACAAAAGGTTGCTTGTGAGCATTTTCAGTTGCCGAGGTTGTTGGTTGCTCCTCCTCTGCATTTCTAGAGTCCAATCCACTCAAGTGAAATCCAGAAAGATGAACCCGTGATGAAGCCTCTATCAGATCTTCAACTGGATTGGAACCCATGGGCTGAGCCCTACGAAATGCAAAATTAAAGAGTAAGTTTTAAGTGGATATCCATTAGTAACACGAACAACCAGGATATCAACAATTGTCACATTCCACCCTTTGCATGTAAATGAGATTACACCCCAACGTGAATAGATGCAATTACAAATGATGTAACAAATATGGCTTGTTCATATTGTGGGATTGCACAAGAAAAATCATCACTCTCGGTAATTATTTCAGAGATCCTGAACTTTATCATAGCATTACTAAAAGTCAATGAACATTGACCAACTTAGTAACTCCATGTTTGATAGATTAAGAGACATTATCTTATTTTTATGCATTTAACTTGATACAAGGAAGGGACAATCAATTAAATTTAGGACATTTGTTCATGACCAAGCAGAAAAAGACATAACAATTGCCTTCCGGACATCCACTGCCATCTTTAATTTCTATTTACCACTCTGCTTGATTACGGAGACTCCAGAATCATTTTATGAATGATAGACGATCTTCCGATTTCCATCACCAACTGGAACATCAATGCAACTTGAAGGATGTAAAAACACGATTTACAGTATTGCACTTCTGACAGGTACAGACTCATTCAATTACAACTTTTACTATGAAAGTTCACCAATCCCAATTGCTATGTTCCAAAGCAGATTTAAGCAAAAAGTGTTACAATGAAAAAAAAAGGCTTTGCTCAACAACTTAGATGCTGAATAAAATCAACGACACAACCATAATTTTTTCAGACAGGCTTCATTCTAGCTATCCAAAAAACAATCATAATGTAATTCTAAAAACAACAACAGTCTCTTTTGAATCAGCAGACACATTAGCTACTGCTAACTAATGGCCTATCGAATTTAAAGGCCCAATCTTTCCCCAATTGGCATATGCACAATCAAAGATCCAACTCTGAATGATCACAAGTCAGTCGGGTTATTAATAAATCGGAGTATAAAACTGAATGAATTATTAGATTCAGTTTAAATTCGTACTCAATAACAGATCAATGAACCAAACGATTACCGTGAACGTACCACGATCGTCCGTAGATTCATCAATGTTAGATTCCTGAATATACCTTATGACTGGAATGAAGATTCAGAGATTGTACAGAGAATGAGAAGATTCTTCCAACTCTAGCTTTTGAAGACGTGCTTAAGCTGATGTCAG
The DNA here is from genome assembly GCA_023539305.1 of Ilex asprella. Lineage (NCBI taxonomy): Eukaryota > Viridiplantae > Streptophyta > Magnoliopsida > Aquifoliales > Aquifoliaceae > Ilex > Ilex asprella. Next base: position 1,141,042 of record CM042197.1, read on the forward strand.
AGAGAGAGCATCAACAAACAAACTTTCATAAACCTTGACGCGGAGACAACGAATATATAGGGAAAGACGAGGAGGAGGAGGTCTATGACTAGGTTTGTATAAAGGACTCGAAATTATTTGAAATTACAACGGAGGCACCTAAGTTTTGAAGATCTGATTATATTCTGTAAACTGGAAAAGATATGATTTCCTTTCCTTACTGTCACTCGCAGATGCTGCAGTGAAAGGTAAGAAAAGGCTAAGATCCACGTCAGCTCTGAATCAGAGGATGTGGAGCCAATGTACGGACAATGTCGAGGCAGAGCTGAGATCAGGTACACTAAAGTGTACATAAGTTGCTGTTACTTAGGAGAACTGAGCGCCGATTAGTGGGGCCAGTTTCATTTTAACGGCCCATAAAGTCAATAACCTAAAGATCCCATTTCCAAACCTACACAACTGATAATGGTACCCAATAAACAAATAACTTTATTTCTATCTTAAAACTTCATCAATCATTGAATTAATAGGAGCTGCTTTGTTAAACAAAATTCCTCCTATCTAATGATGGATCCTAATCTAATCCTTGATTAGTCAATTACCGAAACGGCAGGCGAAAGTATATAAAAAAAAGAAAGCTATACATTTCTTTTGCGGAACAGCCAATGGCATTTTGGACTTACAAATTATTTGTGTCGACAACGTCACCCCAATTGTGGAAAATATAAGCTTCAACAGTTAAACCTAATCTGTGTCGTTTTCGTGTCATGTCGTGTCATTCACAGTATGTATTAAGTTCGTGTCAATATTTGTATTAAAAAAAATTATTTCATTCTACAATAATTCATATAATACTATTTAAAAAGTTTTAAAATTATAAAATATTTATTTTTTTCCTACAATATTTGTTAAATGCTTATTTTCTATTTATAGTACCTGTTAGTCTTGTTATTTGTGTCTAATTTTAATTTGACTTATTTATTACACTTTTTTTCGGTTATACGGGAAAATCTCAAGGTCTATCCTCAACGAGTAGAGACGTACTTATATCGATCAAGCAGTAGAACCAAGGTCAAAGTTCGAGTGTATGAATCCGTCTCTCAACTTATATACCATTTAAATTAGGACTTGCGCTCCACCGGGGGATTCAACACCATACTAGAGACTTGGATACAGTTCGTCTAAACAACTGAGATTTTGTCGTACCAAGAAGACACGCTTTTGCGCCCAGGGGATTTTGGACCCTTGACCTCTCACTGGGAAGCTGGCTTTGGCGAACTGAGATTACCCTAATTAGTTGACTCATTTATTATTTGTATCAACTAATCATGTCGTTTTCGAGTTTTATGCCGCGTCATATTCCGTGTTAATGAGTAAAATTGACACCCCCTATGCCTTCCAACCCTTAAAACTTTTCTTCTAATGTGTACACACCCAGATGGAAATTGTCTATTTTCCAATGTTAAATATGTTCAATTTTATAGATCTATATGTCTCTTCTAATGTGATTTTTTTTACAAATAATTAATTTCAAATTAAAATGCATTGAAAGATATTTCACTCTTGATTTGACCTTTTTGAAGAATGAATAAATTATGGGAGCATTATCTTTCAATGGATGACATCTTTCTGTGATATACTTACAGAGATAGATCGAATCATTTTAATATCTATAGAACAAAGTCGGGATAGCTATTTTACGACTAAGGGGAAAATATCCATGTACCCCCTTAAATTTTTGAAAATTTTATATCTCATCTTAAGTATTGAAATGAAAATTATTGATCACATGGATGAGTTTATTTTTACAGACATATAATTACTTGGATGAGTTTTGATCGTAATAGTGTTTTAAAAAAGGAATTTTGGAGGACAATCCCCTCTATATAGACTTATTTAGAGATAAGTCCGTTAAAAAAAATTATTTGGTTTTAAGTTCGTTTTTTGTCAAATTGACTATTATAACCCTTCCTTGTATGAATGTTATAAACGATGTTTATGGACACAATAATCAGTCATATACATCTCTTTCATAATCGCCTTCAAATCCGGCTATAATCTTCCAAGTCGCAATATTTCCTTATCTAAAAAACAAGAAACTAGTATTTGCCAAAAATCGTTCATATTCAAATTTCAAACTCATTATATTTCATAAAATACAATTTCAATTTACTATTCCAGTTTACTTTGGACTCCATCAACAAAATATTAATATTTTAAAAATAATAATAGTAACATACTCAACAAAGACAACAACATAGTCACTAAAAAAATAGTAACATGCTCACAAAAAAATAGTAACATGGTAAAAAAGTAATAACAATTAGGGATTTAATTCTGTCAAAGTAGGCATTAACCTTGTAACCAAGATTCAAGAGAACTCATACATTAGTGCTAAATTAAAGTGTTATAGATTTCGATTTTGTTAATTTTTTTTGTTGTGCAAGACAATCGAGTATTATTTGGTTGTGTTACTATGAAAACAGTTCATGTCACTGTATGTGAACCGAAAAATAGAGTTCAGAATTTCAATGTCTTGATGTTCACAATTGGTGTTAAGTGTCGTAATTCAACTGTCGATTGTGTGTTACTATTGGTCATTTTGTAAATTTTTAATTTGTGAATCGTATTTTTACTAAAATCATTCGAAAGTTGATTTTACTGGAAAAAAAATTATTGTCTTGTATTTTGTAAAATTAAATTTGTTACTGAGCACAAAATTTTGATGTTACTGTGAATATTAAAGTGTATGTTACATAATGTATACGTCTCAACGTTTGTAATTTGTATGATAAAATTCACTATAATAATATTAGTATCAGTATAGTAATACAAATGTACTGGTAATACGACCCTAATTGTAACTCTAATCATATAGTAACATTCATGTTACTATATATTAACATTTGTGTTACTGAACTTTGTTGGTATTATTCAATCTCCCTATATTATACATTATTGTTGTTAAGGAATTTTTATGATCTAATTTTGACTTCATGGGCCAATAATTTATTCGTACATTAAGCTTTCATATATAACTATCATAATATATAATTTTCATATAAAACTTCCGTTAAATATCATAATATTTGATAAACGGTTTCCATATATAACTCAATCAAAAGCTTCCATATATAATTCATTGATCTAACCTATATAACTTTTCATAACTGAACAAAACTAACACCGTTAGGAGTAATTTTGAGATTTAAAAAATAAGTGGACTTAAGTACCTATATATAAGTTTAAACATGGACTTACCTCCCAAAAAAATTCCTTATAAAACTCAAGTCATTATAAATCCGTTTAGAGGGACTCACTCTTAATTTTCACTTTTAAAAATAGAAAAATTGGAAGGGAGTATACCAAATTAGACTAAATTGTAAAAATGTACACAAGAAAAAATATTGAGTAATTAAGTTATTAATTTTGATAGTTATTTGTATTTAAGCACACTATTTGAATTTTATTGATTTTTTTGTCATCCATTGATCCATGTGTATTTTATTTGGAAAGTGGTACATTAAACATCTCATAGTTTTATGGGAGAACTTTAATATTCCACACACACACACACACACACATATATATATATATATATTTATCTTTAATGCACTTTGATTCATGCGTTTTTTTTAAAGTGGTTTTATTTTCAAATTAATTTAATATCCAAATAATGTAATAGTATAACAAGCTATTTACACAAAAAATTGTACTACTAGTCATAACCCATGCCTGAAGGCACGATAAAATATAAAATTCGAGCATTCAAAAAATAAATTCCACTATATTAAGTATTTTTAAAATATATTACCTACAAATTAATTAAATATATAATAAAAATGAGTGATGTGATGTTTTTAAGGAGAAAATATATAAATGATTAAACATGTGATAGAAATGAGTGTTGTGATTTGACGTTTGAGTCTGACAAAAAGATGATGGGTGATGTAAGTGATTAGTGATAGTTTTGATGGATAAAATATGACTGGGATAAGATTCAACTTCCATCCTGTTTTATTATATATATTACATTTTGTCAAATATATAGTTTCATATAATTTAATTCAAAATAATCCATTTACGTTTTGAATTTGTTACTACATGCACAAAATTACTTAACACTGTTTTTGTTATAGTGTATTGTTACACTGTATTTGTTACATTGTTTTTTGTTACACTATTATGAAGTTTGGATATTAACAAATTTTGAAATTTAAACAAGTGATATATTCTAAAATAAACAAAATATTAATTTTTTATATAAAACTACTAGTAGTAAATATTTAATGTATAAACAAAATTTGAAAATAAAGTCACTTTAAAAAAAAATACACATGAATCAAGGT
>CM042197.1:1160369-1209161 GCA_023539305.1 Ilex asprella
ATTCATCTATGACCAAAGCAAGAAGAAAGGACCTGATGTTGATCCATGATATAAGTACATATGAGATTTAGAATTCACAACTTTCTCATGCTATCATGAAATTATATGCTATTATAGAATGTACGATGGACTCCCTAGCATCATTCATCACGTATGTATATTCTTTTTCCAGCAAGTATTGCATTGATTCGTCCATATCTTCTCAACATTAAGTTTTAATATGTTCTTCTAATCCTACTGTGCGCTAATGATATTTCTAACTATTACAAAAGATTATGTAATCCTATCTCCTGTTTAGATTTATGTCTTTTTTTTTTTGAACTCCTTTTTTATTTCTGTTCTTTCCAATACACTGTAATTCATAGCATGCTTATTCTATCTCTTATACTTTCTCTTACTCAGATTTCTATAAGCATGTTATGTTATTTCTATTTGAATCATAGTTTCAACTTTATTACTTGAACTTTTAGAATTATGTAGTGCAAGACACTAGCCTAAGCTTAGTGTCTTGGAGCATCCAGGTATAGATGAGTCACGTATTTGCGCTTATATTCCTGGGATCCATCTTCAGAGGAGAGAATAGAGAGGTTAATGCTGGCTGTTAGCCACCTTGTACAATCCTTTTTCTTTGTCTGGGTCTGGAATTGGTTGTGCAAAGACTAAGCATGACACAGACAGAGTTCTATAGATGCCTGATTTGTACTCTCTATGTATAAGCTACAAGCCTAAGCTATTTACTTTCTCAAATGCCTCATAACTGTTTCTCTCTCTCTCTCTTTTTGGCAGAGCAAATATACATAGACACTCAACCATTGATCAGATCAGTACTGGATGGTTATAACGTCTGTATTTTTGCATATGGACAGACTGGATCAGGGAAGACATACACAATGGTGAATGTTCTGTTTTGACTGCTCTTCATAGTATGAGAATGTATTTTATGCAAAGTACTTGATGCTGCTCCAATGCCTTTTCTTTTAGGTCTGATACTGATAGGATTTAGGAAATGTGTTTCTTTTAGCTGCCTAGAATTCAGTGTAAAGACTAAGAGGCTGAGGCCAACACCAATTATACATGTATCAGTATTATCTAAACTCTCATGTTCTATATTGTTTGGATCATATTCCATTCATTTGACACTTACTATTAGTAGCCATGTCTGCTTTACTTTTGATGCCCTTGTTTTTCCTTGGTACCTCAGTGGGATCTGAATTCTTCCACTGGGATGCCCATGCCTTCTGTTGAATGATGCAGGACCCTGGGAATCTTTTTGCATCTTCTTCAAACAAACGTGACCAAATCAATAAAGTTAAAAAAAGGAAGAGGATGAATTCTCTGGAGTCGATATATAGAGATTTAAAAACTGTGGAGAGAGTTAGTTGTCTTGCTATTATATTTATGACTTCTTCTTATCATCTGTGTTTCATATTAACAGAGTGGCCCTGACTTGACAACAGAAGAGACATGGGGTGTAAATTATAGAGCTCTCCAAGACTTGTTTCAAATTTCAAAGGCCAGGCTTGACTTTATAGAATATGAAGTTGGAGTACAAATGATTGAGATTTACAATGAACAAGTGAGAGATCTGTTGGTTATTGATGGCTCTAATAGGCGATATCCTTTCCAAGTTTATTTTTCGTTACTGACTTGATAACATGTGAAGCCACTCCTTACATTTTTTAGTTAGTCTCATCTTCATTTTTGGCTTTGAAGAATCTGTAAAATCATCTTTTTGTCCATAACTTAACTACCTGTACGCTGGATATACGAAACAATTCTCAACTGAATGGTCTCAATGTCCCCGATGCAAGTCTGGTTCCAGTTAAATGTACTCAAGATGTTCTTGAATTGATGAGAATTGGGCAAAGAAACCGCGCTGTGGGTGCTACTGCTTTAAATGAGCGGAGTAGTCGTTCTCATAGGTAGACATTTTTTAGTTTGAACTTTTTTTTCCACATATATTTTCCCTAATCTTTTCTGATACTGGTTTCTGGCTGCAACCTTTTTCGGCAGTGTTTTAACAGTTCATATCCGAGGAAAAGAGTTACATACCGGCTCCATTTTAAAGGGCTGCCTTCATCTAGTGGATCTGGCTGGAAGTGAGAGAGTGGATAAATCTGAGGCTGTCGGTGAGAGATTGAAGGAAGCACAACATATAAACAGATCTCTCTCTGCACTTGGAGATGTCATTTCTGCTCTTGCGCAAAAGAGTACACATATTCCTTACAGAAATAGCAAGCTTACCCAAGTACTGCAAGATTCCTTAGGTAACGGATCAAAACATATGTTTTAGAGATCTCCATTGCATACACAAACTCGTTAAGTGGTTGTCTTTCTGCCTTACCTTGTGTTGAATTATGTTTGGACAATTGGTGTTTGACCAAAAGGAGTTAATACTGCAAATGGCTGGAGGTTTCAAAGTGACTTTTCTTTACTATAAATAAACTCTTTTTCAGGACCTACTTTCATTATGGGAAGCAGGTTTTTAATTCATTGTGTATGCTTGTTATATTTTTCTTATCATCTTCCATCTTGATTTTAGGTGGGCAAGCAAAGACCTTGATGTTTGTACATATAAATCCTGAGGCTAATGCTGTAGGAGAGACAATCAGCACCCTCAAATTTGCCGAGAGGGTTGCCTCTATAGATCTAGGGGCAGCTCGATCTAATAGAGAAACTGGTGAAATCCGGGAACTTAAAGAAGAGGTATATTCCTTTCAATCACTTGTGCGAGTGTGCTTTGGAATAATTGTTAGAGGAACTTGTTACTAACAATATTCTTCTCTGGTTGACTTAGATCTCAAACATCAAGCTGGCCCTTGAGAAAAAGGAGGCTGAACTGGAACAACTGAGGGCTGGGGGGAGTATTCGAACCCCAGTCTCACCTCTACGTATGCCAAGAAATAACACTACTGCCACCTTGAAGCTTGACATCACTAAGCAACCCGTGGATGACACTAGAAGCTCTGAGGTAACTTCACTGGAAATCACATAGCAATGGAATTAGTGCATCATGAATTCATTGGCCTTTTGAGCTGAAAATGAAAGGAAATTTTAAATTACTGTACTTAGTATTTTGAGTCACCCATCGTTGTCCAGTGAAAAAAAAAAAACAGTCATCGCTTGATGCAGGACTTCTCATCTCTTGTCGTGAAAACTTGAGTTTCAGGTTAGAAGTTGTTCTTCGGGTAAGCAGAGGAGGCCCCGAGTTCCTTCTAAGTTCACAGACAAGGATATTATGCCGAAAGTGCCATTCCAAGCTGAAGAGAGATCTATGGGCTCCGGCAAACCAAGATCACCATCCCCTCCCATCAGAAGATCATTATCAACTGATAGAGGGGCCCTCATAAGAAGTAGGATCAAGCCTGATACAACTGACAACCCACCAATCATAAAACTACAGTTCCCACCTAGAGTTGCTGTTAATAAATCCGTTCCTACCATACCTATGATTCCTTCAACAGAAAGCATGAGAGGACATTTGGGTTCACAAGAGCCACGCAATCAAGAAAACATTTCTGATGCATTGTACAGCCTTCAAAGGACCACATTCAGGAAAGTTCACCCAGAAAATGAGGAGGAGCTGTTTAAGCAAGCGCTTAATGTAAGGCAAGGTGGCATTAGGAAAAGCAAACCTGAGTGTAAGGTCAAGCCCAAGCATCAGCTGCCCGCTAAAAGTCAGAAGTCTGATATCACAGTGCAATTGCTTTCTGAGGTGGACTCTGGTGGAATAATGGAGGAGGCTCGAAAGAGTGATTTCTCAGAGCCAGAAAATGAGCCTGGTCTTATTGTGTCACTAGTACATGATCATGGCACCTTGAGGGTAAAAAGAGATCACCGGAACTTTTCAAGGAGTTCACAAAATGCGGAACCAAGGTATGACTAAATCTATACTTTTGGGGAATTTTACTGGCAGATACCTTTTTTAAAATCCAGTTACAACTACTGTGCAACTATTGGAACCTGTTAAAGTTGACATCTTTGTTTGCTTCCATTGACATGAGTAAATTTTACCCTCCCTGCAGAGAACCAGTGCACACATTGGGTTCCTTATTGGCTGGGAAGCATGAAAGTAAGCCTCTGAATGGTGTGCTTCGGTATCCAAAGGAAGGCAGCAACTCATCCATTCCAGAATTCAGAAGGAGCCGATCTTCACCTCGTGGAAAATATATGATTTTACCTTGAGGAATAATTAGTACATGGCATGGATTTCAGTTGACATTAATTTTGGAGTTCTACAACTAAATATTTTGGAGTTCTGAGTTGCATAATTTTCACACAAGATTTAGAGGATGGTGAAATCGTTGGAGGTGAATGGAACTTTCTCTTACATTTTTGTATGAGTTCGCTTTTACAAATTCAATGTACATATTGTCACCCTTATATTCTTCACCGTATATTTGGTAATTTAAAGTTTGTGTACCTATGGCATTACTCTACTTGCTGATAGAGATCAAATGTATGATATTTTATGAGTTTGTGTATCTGAAGTACTATGTTAATCTGTTTGGTTCAATTGGTTCAATTCAAGTAAATCAAAACATCACCAACTAATGCATGATTTTCAGGTTAAACTCTATGTGCCGTGTAACCTCTTTTTCGGTTGTGGAGTTAGTTCTTGGAGGTCCTTTCAATTTACCTCTGAAATATCAGAAATGTTTTGTTCTTTCAAGCACTTGTAATCTACCTTCACAAGGCTTGAGGTTTTACTCACATTTGACCAGACAAATTTGCTCATTCTGATGACCGATTCGTGTATCACCTGGCAAGGGTGCATCCTTATTGTCCAAAAGAAACAGAATGAAAGTATTGTATATGGTATACAACACCTTTTCTATTAAAATAAAGAGGATAAGTACTAGTCGGGCGAGGATGAGCTGATGGTGGTGGAGGACCAGGGGGGGCTTTTAGTCTTATTAGAAGGCTTAGAGTTTGTTGTTGATCAATGCTCTCCTCTTACAGAGGTTCTGTATTTAGCATAAATAATTTCAGAATATAGTAGAGGTTTTTTCAGGTATTGCCAAATATAGGCACCTGTTGAACCTTCTGAAATTGAGACAACAATCTCTCTGTAATTGCGAAAATCGCAAACCTTTGCTTCGGACACCTTATTGCATGCCTCAATTTAGACACTACTTCTTGAAAACCTTTTCATCAATTCACACAAAACCTTTCTCTGTCACAGCATCTTCCTGACATCAAATTCTTTTGCCAGATTGTCCCCCCATGACTTTGAGTCTCTTCTGGTAATGAGTTATGATATTCTGCTAATGTACAAATAGCTAAGTTGGCATTGCTCAATTCTTCAACTTCCAGAACTCAATCATTCAATCTTCTTCCAGGAATTGATCCGATTCAAATAGTACCACGGATTCAAAGGCAATCTTTTATGCAAGGTACCTTGCACATTTTCATTTTCATGTCATGAACCATGCCAATATGGTTCTTGCTAGGCAAGAGGACCTCATATTAAGAGCAGGTTACACAATTCAGACAGAAATAGAAGTTCAATTCTGCATGGATTAACATCTCATTTGAAAACTATGACCTGTAGTATGTTGTTCTTCTCTCAACATCACAAAATAGTCCAATATGGATTGAACCTTCTTTCAATTATGTCTCAAGAATTGCCTTTACAAGCTCATTCTCATTTTGTCTCGGGTCAAGGCTCGGACAATGTTTAATCTTCCTGTGGAAGCTGTGTTGTCTGCATCTGATTCAAAGCCACGTTTGGAATGGAAACCTACCGAGGAGACCACAACAAATAAACCTGCACAAAACTTTGTTTCTTGTGTCCACAAAGTCAAAATTGAAGATTTGATTCGCAATGTAACTACAACGTGGTCCAGAAACCTCATTAATCATTCCCTCTGCATCATGGTAGAAAATCCTTCAGATGATGATCATTATACTTGCAAGATAGATATTAAAACATGGCAATTTTGGGGTAAAAAAGGTCTAAAATCATTCAGGGTCGATGAGAATCGGGTAGATGTCTTCTGGGATTTAAGGTGTGCAAAATTCTTGACCAGCCCCGAGCCATCCTCAGATTATTACGTTGCTGTGGTCTCGGATGAAGAGGTGGTATTATTGCTTGGAGACCAAAAGAACGAGGCCTTTAAGAGAACCAAGTCAAGACCTTCATTGGTAGATGCCACCTTGGTACACAAGAAAGAGAATGTATTTGCAAAGAAATGTTTTTTCGCGCGAACCATGTTAGGCCAGGGGAAAAAAACACATGACATTGTTATTGAAACCTCTCTATCTGGGGATTGTGAGCCTGAAATGTGGATTGGGATAGATGGAACTGTGTCGATTTGGGTTATGAACTTGCACTGGAGATTCAGGGGAAATGAGACCTTTTTGGTGGATGATGTGCAGGTACAAATTTTCTGGGATGTGCATGATTGGTTATACAATATTCCCAATTCAGGCCCAGGTGTATTCATTTTCAAGCAAGGTGAAGTGGAATGTGAACCTAACAGCTATCTAGATGGTAAAACATTGAAGGGTGAAGATTGTGAGTCTCACTGGAGACACTCCACAAACAAGGATTTCTGTCATTTTCTCTATGCCTGGAAACTTGAATGAGACATTGTGAGAGATCATGGCATTACGTTATCTTCACCATTATATGGGCTCCAAGTTCACATGGCATGACCCGAAAGATTCCTACGACGAATCCGAGCCCCAATTAATATTCATTCAATTTTAATGGATGTGCTAATTGCATGTAATACTTGGATTTGTTGCTCTGATGGCCATTTAAAAGCTTTCTTCTTTTTCATGGTAGAGATTACTATGAAACTACAATTTTTTTTTTTTCTGAATTGTGCGAACAATGAAATGATAGCAAAGGCATTCTTATACTTTTTAGAGGGAACTAAGCCTTGGGATTGTTTTATAAGATAAGCTGAAATAGAATGGTAGAGCCATGTGCCCTTTTCAAAGGCAGGATTGAATAGATGCCTACTATTGCACAATGAGTTCAAGTTTATTATCTTTAAAATATAAGTTTATTATTCCTTATAAATACTCTAGTTCCAGCATGTATGACTTGCCTTTGACTGAATTAAAGAGAAGATTAGTCAAGGTGCACATAAGCTGGATACTCCTGACCGTTGAACAAAAAAAAAATATAGGTTTTGATTTAAAAACATTTTTAAAAAAACATTTTGGGGTAGAAGTACAAAGAATTTGTTTAAATTTTTTTAATAATTTCTCCGGTCACAAAGTTATGGAACGACTTATAATCTCTCTCATCAACACTTAAATTTGTACCATGATACATTTTTTTATTAAAATGGAAGGCCATATGATCAAATCTTACTAGTTCATTTGAGTTCAAATTTACAACTAATTATGTATGATATGATTTAAATGAAAGATTGTATGTGTTTAGAGGGAATTTTTTTTTGGGCACTATTTAAATTTTTTATAGGAAGAGATGCGATGAGGTTTGAACCCGTACCATAACGGTCCAACTACGATTGTGTTGGTCTTTACCGTTGAACCTCCTTTAGAAGAATTAAATGAGTACTTTAAACCAACAAAAAAGAAAAGAAAAGAAAAGAAAAGAAAATATGTGTTTTATTTTAGGATGTTTAGATTTCTTCAATTTTGTCTAAAATTAAGAAGAGAGATACATATGGTTGTTCATCAAACTAAGCTATTTGAGTTTGGCTCGGGTTCGATTTAAGTTTAGTTTGTTCAGGTTCGGTTCGTTTTTTAAACGAACTTAAATCTAAACAAGTTTTTAGATTCATTTAAAAAATAAATCTTATAAGCTTGATTCAAGTTCGACAGACTTGATTCGTTTACATGCAAATTCTCGGATTCAACTTGGGTTTGACTTATTCAAGCTCGTTTTATTTTTTAAATAAATTAAACTTAAATAATTTTTTAAATTTAACTAAAAAACACATTTTTTAAGTTGGACTTAAAGTTGACTCGATCTCCAGTAACAGCTCTAAGATACACACACTCTGTCCCCTCACTCCCCTCCTCCTCCCAAAAAAAACCCAAAAGTACCTTCGCCTAAACTCCATGCTTCTACATGAACCACGAATACGCGCGTCACCTGAACTATTATGTAATGTTACATATCTTTAAATTTGTATTTTAAAATTAATGAGAATTATTGAATGAATGAGTCATATTAATTTTTTTTATTAAGACTCACTCATCCAATCCAATGACTCTATTGATTTGGAATAGACATTTAAGATATAAATTTGGGATACAAAACATTACCGGTTAATAAATCCCTAGCCATCTTGAATTTGACCGCCCTGTTTCTTTAGGGTTTTGTAATTGGTTACTCAAAACTCGAAATTGAGAGGAAGAATGGCCATCGTCGCCGGAAACTTCTTGTCTAAAACTGCAACGGAGCTTCAGTGTCGAGTCCTTTTAATTCCCTGGTGAGTATACCGTAAGTAATTTCATCCAACTTTCCTTTGATTCCTATGTTTGTTTCCAGGAAATCTGTATGTCATTCAAAAGAAATCGTGGACTCTTTCTAACTCCATTCAAATTCGAACTCAACTCCAATTTTTCTCGTTCTTTCCCTCATGTTTCTTGGCAATCAGTCCTGTAAGGGATAAAGATTCGATTTTCCCTGAATAACTCGAGTAAAAATCATCACTTTATGGAAGAATTATGTACTTGGGTTATACAAGAATCGTACATTTCTATTTTATAAATTTTGATTGGTAGGGTGAAGAAGAACAGTGTTATTATGTGTTCGAAAAGCAAAGACTACAGTTCATCAGTTCCAGTTAGGTACATTCCCAAAAAATCTGCAAAAACTGAAAAATTGCAAGCTTCTTCTCCTGTGGATGGTTTGGAGGATAGAACAGAGAATACTATGACGGACCTGAAAGTGTCAAGAGTTGAGTTTCCCAGTGGGGGGAAGTGTTTATGGAGGAATTCGAAGTCTCAATATCAAAATCAAAATCAAAATCAAAATCAGAGGCCTGTTAGCAACTTAACCTTTGACTTTAAATCAGGTATAAATGTGTTCAACAACTCCTAGTTGGTAGAAAAAAATTGCTTTTCTTTTTAGAATATCGGATATCAATATCAACATGGATCGCCTTCACTACACACACACAAAATATATATATATACACACACATGGGTAGTTTGTCTATTGTCAGAGGCGGAAGAAGAAACCGATAATTCAACCAATTTGTTTAGACTTTTGGTGGAATTTTCAGAGGTGGAAAAAGAAGTTAATCATGATTTGGAGGGTGGAGACTATGATTTCATGGAAGAGCCTGAGGAGATTGTACAGGAGCTCGAGAGTTTTCAAGAAAAACATCATAATGCTGTGGTTGAAATTCAAGCTGGTAAAAGCAAACAAGATGTGGAGAAGATGGCTGTTGAACTACTTGCGACAAGGTTTGCCTCTTAATGTGATTTGCTCCTCTGAAACTTGGTTTTATGAAAGTTCTATTCATTAATTCTTATTAAAGTCATGACACTCTGCAGTAGTAGCTGGTTGTTTTTTGCTTGTTGATAGTGATGAGATACCTTGTGTATAAACTAGTTACACCCTAGGTGTAGTTGGTAAGTCATACAGATATAACGTTGTCCAGAGTGATAAATTTCACACGAATATTGCTTCGCATTATAAAGAATAGAAGAACTATTCCCCAAAAAATCATCATGCACTTTAGCGTTTGCTAAACATCACAATATTTGTTGTATATTTATTTTTATTTTATTTGTTTATTGCTCCTTTGCTTTCTTTTTTGGTGCTCTGCATATTAGCACAAGGACATGCTAGTATACACAAAATTTCCCAAATTAATCTGATGAGTTTTGACAATGTTCATTTTACACCCCATAAAAGGTACTTACGAATGGATTTTCTTTTTTCTGCATTGCCTAGCCAAAACCTTATTTAATTTGATGCGTCGTCTGTAAAGTGACCTAATTCTGACAATGCTCTAGTATGTTTTTTTCGAAGATTAGGTGATACAATTATACATGAAATCCAATGGTAAAATTTGGTGACCTTGACTCAAAATTCACCAATATACTTTGAGATTTTATTGCAGTATGATAGCTACATTGTCATCATTCTCGTATGCAGACTAAGCATCCGAAGACAGCAATTTTATTGTTCAGTTTGATTTCCTCCCAGAACTGTAGAAATGATAATTAAAGTTGTCATATATTCACAGTGGATATACCTACAGACACATCCATATGAACAATCATTATGTGTGCATGTAAAATATTTGTTGTTCTGCAGAGCATTTACATCCATGGAGCTGAGGAAGAAGCTGCTTGGAAAGAAGTTTCCACTTGATACTGTTGATGCAGTGATAGACGACTTCAAGAGCAGGTGCACACCTTAGCATACAAATTTTATCCTTTCAAGTTTTATTCATCCACTTCTTTGAAAATGTGCATTTGAAAAGCACTTACAAGATCTGTCATTATGAGTCTCAATTATATGTTTGGTGTTCATATCTCATATTCCAATTGCTACATTGTAGAGCATTTTTGTCATCTTCCATCAAAAAACTGTTAACACTCTGTACTCATCCAAAATATTACACTAGTTGGCCCCATTTATGTGTCTTGTGATACTTGAAGTTTCTTGTAGAGGTTTGATCAATGACTTCCTGTATGCGGAAACATTTTCTCGATCTAGATGGTCTTCTTCAAGTTGGGGACCAAGGCGAATCAAGCAGGTAAACTGTCCTCTTCTCAAATTAGTCCTCCAGTTGGATTCTAAGGCAAGTAAGCATATAAAATGGAGAGAGCGGGTCACTAAGTTGATTGGTGAGATTTTGGAATATCACTGGAATATGCTAAAAATACTCAGAGAGTGAAATCTCTTTGCATCCTTTGTGAATATTGGTTTTGCTGTAGTATTCTTCTCTGTCATGAGATTGTGATCCTCAGTTTTTGGAAACCAAGCTTTTGGCATATTGTCATTGGATGCCATCCAAAAGTTTTCAAGTTGCAATCGATTGTTTGGCACCCAAAGGGAAGTATTCAGTAAAATGAGAAAATTGAAAAGAGAATCTTGATAACTTAAGTTGAACCTAGGTCTTAGTTATCTATCTTTTTCATGGTTTGATATACAGAAAGGGAGCATGGAAGAATAAATCATTCGGATTAGCTTGAAAATAACCTTGTCTCTTCTTTTTCCAAAATATCCCCCCCCCCTTTTTTCTTGTCCAGGTCCTTTGCACTGAGAGGCATAGGAAATCTTGCTAGTTGGTTGCTTTGGTTAATGGTATGGCAGGGAACAACTTCTGATCTGGTAGTCACCTGTTTTATGGATAGCTTATTGCGCATATCTCCTTTTTGTTTTGGAAGTAATGTTAAGAAGGAAAAAATAATGGTGTAACGGTTTTCTTTGGTTTTTTATTCTGAAAGGGGACAATGTTTGCCACTGAGTAGGGCTTTTATTGTTTGGATTAGGCCCTGTTCAAGAAGGGAGTAAGTAGCGTGGATGCAGAGAAGGCAATAAAACTGGTCTTCGAGGATGGTGAAGCTGAAGATCAAGAGTCAAGACTTCGCATGTCAAAGCTTTCAATGGATCATTTATTCATTCAGGCCCTAAAACAATGGCAACGGGGTTGTGATGTGCCCAACGAGACACGGAAATCGAGAATTATTCGGTGGCTTCAGTACCGTGGCTTCGATTGGAGTATTATTGGCTTGGTATTAAAGAAGTTAGAGTCTAAGTGTCCTCCCTAGAGCAAGTGAGCTCCTCATTCCTACGCAATATGAGAGATGGAATGGTGAGTCCTGGTTTAAATGATGGTGACTCCATATCCTTCACTCAGATTTTTAAAACTTGTATATCCCATCCTTGCGTGTAATATGGTTTAGGATATTAGTCCCCATGAGGAGAAATTGATTTAGTTGGCCCTTCACTGTGCCAAAGTGGCTTTGTGATAGTCTATCCATGTGTCATTCAGGTTCAATGAAATATTCCTTAGACAGATATCAAGGCAAATCAACAAGTGGCACTACTTGGGTGGTGCTGGTGGGATGAACCTGTTTTGCAGAAACTAAAGTATCCTTGTATTCATCTCATAGCACATCCATATTTTGTCTATTTGCTCGTATTCATATAATAGTATTCATAAAAATAGTGTTTCTCCTAGCTCAAGTATACTTGTCCAGCCACTGATGTATACTTGAGCTAGGAGAAACACTATTTTGCAATCAATATTTAGTTGTAGCACGTGTGTATACTTTTAGAAAGTGTGTGTGTGTGTGTGTGTGTGTGTACTTAGTTACCTTTCTTGTCCCATTGTATTGGCATTTGTTGGAGGTAGCTATTACTTCTTTTTACCAACTAGTTTTGTTTTCATTAACGTCATCATCTGGATCTCAACGTCTTGCATGTGTGATAGTTTTGTGACAGAACATTTCTTCTGTTATGTGATATAATTATGTATTGTTTTTTTTGGGTACCGATAGTTTTGCAGGTAAAAAGTCTTCCACACCAAGATTAGTGTATGCTTTGTGGGTTTACCATTGCTGGAAAGTCTCACTCAGCCATCACATGTGCATGTGATTTGAGGAGCGTGAGACCATGTGGACACTGCTGGACATGTGGAGAGAGAGAGAGATTCCTTTCAATAAATTCTGATTAGGAAAATCCAAAAGCACAAATCATTGGTCCAGCTTCTACACAAGCTTACAATCACTCAAACCCCAATACAAGACAGGCAACATAATGCTGCTGCTACCTGCATTGGTAGAGTCATCAAAAACCACCAATTTCAACTTTCAGTGACTCAAAAACTATTATTATGGTTACAGTTCCTTGTTAATACATTAATTATTTTAATCTACAATAACCAGATTGACTGGAAAATACACTTTCTTACAGGAAGGAAAGACGAGAAGTTACATCAAAATCGCTTCTGTAATCCCTCTGCCCTGCTCTAATGAATTCTCAGGTGGAATATGCACAAATAAACACAATGCATCGTCTCTCCTTCAAACCTTAGCTAAACTGAATCATCAGAGAATTCATAGGAACAGTTTGAGGATCCTTGTGAAACAACATTTCTAGTTGGCGGTGTAGGAGGAAGAGGTGTCAAACCCCCCTTCAACAAGTCGGGGTCCGACCTCGTTGGATCAACTTGTCGAATTTCTTTTAGCATAGCTACAACGTCCTTCATCATTGGACGATCATCGGGACGTGTGCTCACGCAGAGAAACGAAACAGCTAGTGTTTGCAGCATTTCATGCATCTGAGGATCAGCCCTCCCTCTTAGCTTTGGATCAAGAATGTCAGCTGGGTCACGCTTACTCTGCAAGTGTTGGCGAACCCACTGAACCAGATGTGCACCTCCTGGCAATGTCGGGTCCAATGGATGCCTTCCGGTCAGGACCTCCACAAGTACGACGCCAAAGCTGTACACGTCGCTCTTCTCGGTGATTCGTTGCATTGAAGCATGTTCTGTCAAAACATTATGAAAAATATGATTACTGCAATGAAATGAGTGAACAAATCAAAGTTGATATATGAGAGAGAGGGAGAGAGATTATTACCAGGAGCCATGTATCCATAAGAGCCAGCAAGATGAGGTCTCTGACTCTGCTTTGAATTCAAAGCATCATCACTGTTGCTATTGACAAGCCTTGCCAGCCCAAAGTCGGCAAGGAAAGGTTCCGATTGAGGACCCAACAAAATGTTCATGGCTTTCACATCCCCATGCATAATTGCAGGCACACAATCATGGTGCAAATACGCAAGCGCGTGTGCCACACCCACGACAACATCGTATCTAGCTTCCCATTCTGCTCCTCCCTTCCCGGCAGCATGGAGGACTGAACTCAAGCTACCATTGGGAAGATAATCGTAGAAAAGCAGTTTCAGGGTCTGGTTCGAACCCCACCCCAAAAGTCGCACAATATTTTTGTGTCGGATTGAACCCAATGTCTGAATTTCTGATCTGAATGCTCCTGATTCTTCTGATGACCACATTTTCTTTACTGCAAGTGTTTCTCCATTTGGAATTGTCACCTTGTATACGACTCCCGAGCTTCCAGTGCCAATCACGTTGGCTGATGTTAGATTGCGGACTATGTCATCAATGGAGAGTTCTGTCTTCTGATAAAATGTCATTTCCCAAGTGTCACCTTCCATGGACCCATGATTAGCCATTCTGGTCCTAACCAACATGTAAATGGCCAAAAGAACTAGTACTGCGCTGGCGCTAAGGAGGATTGACATTGTTAGCTTCAACATTGATTTGGCACGAACCGACGGCCCCATGCTGTCAGCCGGAGTTACAACACCACTGGAGATGTATAGAGCTCGGTTTCCGGTAAGGTCATCAAGAGGGAGCTTACGAAAGAATGGAGTATTAGGCAGTTGACCAGAAAAATCATTGTAGGACACATTGAGGGAGACAAGATTTTGAAGCCTAGCAAGTATGTCTAATTTCCCAGTAAGCATATTGTGGGAGAGGTCAAGGATTCCTAGTTTAGTGACACCCGAAAACTCGGTTGGGATCTCACCACTAAATTGGTTACAACTAAGGTTGAGAGAGATTTCGAGTGATGGAATTTGAGCCAATTCTTTCGGTATATCGCCCGAGAAACCATTGCTTCCGAGATCTAGCAATTGCAGCTTATTGCATGACAAGATCTCTGCTGGAATTCTCCCAGAAAGTTGATTCTTTCCGAGATTAAGTTTGGTTAATTCTGTTAGTGAACCAACAATAGGAGACAGTGGACCTGTAAGCCTATTATCTGAAATATCCACAAACTGTAGACTTATGGGCATTTTATCAGGCACAGAACCAGTGAGTCCATTTGAATGGAGGTCGAGGAACTCAAGGTTTATGCATCCAGAAATCGAGGGAGGAATTCCTCCGACGAAACTGTTGTTGCTCATGTCAAGGAAATTCAGACTCTTTAAATTTCCAATCTCCAATGGAATAGTACCCGCCAACCTATTATCATTCACTCGGAACCTGTACAAATTTGTACAGTTCCCAACATCAGATGGTACAAAGCCAGACAAATCATTGGAAAGAAGCAGCAGTTTAGTTAGATTTTGCAGTGCAAAAATCTGTTTTGGTATTGAACCGAACAGATTGTTGTAAGAAAGATCAAGGGCCTGAAGATTCTCACACTCGGATAAAGATTCTGGAATATTGCCTGTTAGCTTATTCTGCCAGGCAAAGAATATTGTCAAGGCCTTTAATTTGCCTATTAGAACAGGAATCGCTCCAGAAATTTCATTGTTGTCGACTTCCAAATGAGTCAGAGCTGTGCAATTTGAGATTTCAGAAGGTATTGTACCTGATAACTGATTGACACTCAGCAGAAGCTCTTGAAGCCCCAAAAGGCCTCCAAAACTTGTTGGTATGTTTCCTGTTAGCAGATTCTCTGATAAATCAACAACTGTGAGCTCTTTACAGCTTCCAAGCTCATTAGGAATGGTGCCAACTATGGTGTTCTGCCATAACAACAGAGTCTGAAGCTTTTTCAGCTCCCCTACACGTGTTGGGATTGGACCAGAGATCGAATTCTGATACAAATAGATGTTCTGCAACTCACTGCAATTCCCAATCTCTTCTGGGATGGAACCTGATAATAAAGCTGTATAAATGGCTATGGTTTGAATCCTTTTCAGATTTCCGATTGATAAGGGAAGACTTCCAGAAATGCTGGTTTCGGCGAGGCCTAAAATATTCAAGTTGGTGCAGTTTCCAATCTCCCAAGGCAGCTCACCACCAAGATTCTGATTCCCACCAGCTCTGAAGATTTCAAGATTGCTCAACTTGCCTATACTCTTCGGAATTACACCATTGAGTTGATTGTCGAAGAGCGTAAGATAAACAAGATTCGAGAGATTTCCAATGTCTGATGGAATGTCTCCTTCAAGAGAATTTGTATTGAGGGATAAATTTTGAAGCTTACTCAGCCTGCAAATTTCTGCCGGGATTTCACCTGAAATGAAATTATCGCTGACATCGATATGATTCAGCTCCACATACTCTCCAAACTCTTTCGGAATTGTACCAGTGAGATTGGTTGATGAGAGGACGAGAGTATTCAAGGACTTGAGGGGTTGAAAGTTTGAAGGCAATAGGCCTTGCAAATCTATCGATTTCAAGTTTACCTTCACCACTTCTCCTTTTAAGTTGCAGTGTATCCCATACCAGTTGCAAGGACTTTGGTCTGAAGAATTCCATGATTGGAGTGCATTTGTTGAGCTGTTTAAGGTGTTCTTCCATGCCAGAAGAGCTTGGCCCTGCACATCAATGGAGTAAGAAGAAGAGAAGAAGAGAGAGATTATGGAGAAAAGTAAGGTGAATCTCAAGATATTGAGAGGAAGTAAGGGATTTCTTAGGGGTGCAGGCATTGCTGAGAGCAAAGAGCAGGTGAGCAGTTTTTGGGGATTGCAGAGGGGGGAACCCCATGTTTTGTTTATAGAGGAAAAGCAGAAGATCTGGATCCAAGAGCACTTTCATTATTCTAGGAATATTATATCTGTAATTGTTGTTAAGTGAGACATGGTGATGCAGATGATTTTTTTTTTTTTGTTTAATTGATGCATAGTTTTTTCGACATTTTCTTTGTTTCTGCTGTCAATAAATGTGCAGGTTGTTTTTGGATTTTTCTTTTTGGATAAAACTCCATGGTTTTAACTTTTTTTTTTCTTTTGGGCAACGACAATTGTCCCAAACCACTCTTTTTTTTTCTTGAATTCATGGTCACAACACAAACTTCGGATGACCCAGAATCACCTGTAATAAATCGCACGCATGAATTAAACCTAGGTTTTAAACGACCAGTGAAACTCAAACACAAAATATGCAGGATTACGTCTCGCGTCTTGTTGAACCACTGTGTCGATTGATGTTTGTAACTTTGTAAAGCCGTTGGGTAGTTTTCAATGGAGATAGCTGTCAGAAACAAAAAATGGTGGTGCTGAATGACCAGCAAAGACATTAAATTTTTACTGATTTTCTTCTTTCATGAATAATCCCCACATGTCCTATTTACTGCAGTTGAAAATCAATCAGATTATGATTTACTTGATGCTTACGTATGAATTGATTTGGTGAAGTATCACTGGCACTGGTGCATTATCATTATTGCTTTCTTATTACTTAAAGAATGCTGGGGGGTTCCATCCCAACATATAGGACAGTGTTCTTTGTTCTGCATTAGTTGATTAAGCCCAGAGATGATGGACCCTTCATTTTTTTTTTGTGGTCACAAGCTTAGGCAGCCACATGTTAGTTTTATGTAAAATTTCGAACTTTTTATAATTCAGTCGATTCAGCAAAATAATTCCGGAATTCAAAAAGTTTTAAAACTATTTCTCAAACTCAGTCAGTTAAAAATGTGTCTAACGTCAGACTTCCTTTCTTCTTCTCTCCTTTCTTTCTACTCTAATTTTTTCCAAATTTGCGAATCTTATTCAGGGTCCACCACCCTAGCGCAAACCCATCCACCGTCGCGGTCTTTTCCTCTGGCAGCTACAAATTTGTACTCTTGCTTAATTCTCATTCGTCACAGTCCCTCCTCCATCGTGGTCTCTCTTCCACTAAGAAAAGTTGGACTGACGTTTTTAAAAAATATCTGCGTTTAAGAATTATTTTGTCAAATTGGCTTGATTTAGTAAAAAAAACTTGGAACTGAAATTTTCCGTCTGTTTTTTTTCCTTTTCTCCTTAATGTAGTAAGAGCCTGTTTGGTTAATAAAGGAAGAGAAAATAACAATAGGCTCTGTCTGTCTGTCAAAATAGATTGGGAAAGCTCCAATGAGCTTCGTTTAAGAAAAAAATGGTATTGTTTACTCAATTTTCGAATATTTAACCTGACATTTACGGATCTGAATTAGTTGTAATTGGACGAATAATGGGTATTTTATGCCAATATTTAATCAGAGTGATAGAGATCTAAATGGGTTTTTTTTATAAGTAGACAGTGTGTGGAATCTGGTGGAGTAGTGAAGTGCACATGGAAAAGAAGAACTAAGCAGAGATTGTTATAAAAACCTTCATGCTTTGTCATGCTGTCGGGCGGCCTTGCTGTAAATGATTTGAATAAAACAAAGAAATTAACATTAGCCTTGAGGAAGTAGTCGACAACATCATTTTTTTAATTACGTTTTTAATAACAAATCAACATCAAATGAGTTACACGACACAAATGAATTTTGTATATGAAAGAAGATAGATCAGTGCTCGAGCGATAGCAGTTGGCATTATGAGGTTACGGATTCAAATCTCAATAAAAAGTAGATGATGGAAATAAGAAATCAGGAAAGAAATTTTTTACCAAGGATAAAACTTGTATACAAATTAGTTGGTTGTCATAAAAAACATGAATGCCTTCTAATTAGTTTAGTATTCTAAATAAACCCTGAAACATGTTTCATCAACACACTCAAAAACTCGACCCAAATAATCATAAAATTCAAAATTTTGACTTTGTATATCAATATACGATCAAGATCATCGATTAATGGTACCCATGTTCTTCATTTGTACATAGATGCAAATCTTTCCACCTTCACTCCACTTCACTTTTTCTGATATAAATTTGGGTACAATATGGCAGATGTGGTTGATGGATTCTTGACATGCCATGTCCAAGTACTCTCATAAGAGAAATACCGTTTTGAAGAAAAGATGTACGAGGAAAATCCAGAGAAATAAGAGACAAACGACAACATTAAAAGAAGAGAAAGAGACAGCAACATAAAAAGAAAAGTAGGAGAGAAAAATTTGTGATACCAAATGGTCCCTCCACCATCCTCACTTTCAATTTTTTTGCCCTTATTTTCGGGTGAAAGTTGGCTTTGTAAAGCTTCCCCTGTTTTAATGTAAAAGCTACATTTGTAACATAGCAAATTTGCAGTACTCTTTCAGAGAAATGTCATTCTTGACCTGTCACTGTCAGTAAATGATTCACATACTTATTGACCAAAAAAAAAACTACCACAGCATTTATACCTTTTTTTTTTTTAATATAACGATGAGGAGTGCTTGAGTTAATTTATACAAAATTAATTTTTTTTTTTTGGTCCGGTCAAAAGTATGTCATTCACATTGAGATTAAAATATTTATGAATTTACAGCTCGTCTCTGTTACCACTTAAACAATCATTGGGATTACCACTTACATTAATACCACTTGCTTTTTGGTTTATGTAAATTTATGTTCCCTAATGGATTTTCTTATGTAGATCTTGGCAAGTTTACTAGTGTTAGTATTAATTTCAGATTACCTTCCTTTGGTTGGGTTCGATTATGCACAACTTCTCTATACTTTCAAATTCTACACATAACCTGCTGTGGTTTTGGATCAAACTAAGATACTTTCAATAACAATCAATTGCAATTGTTCAGGAGGGAATAATTCAATTCACACGTTTTTTAGACTTATTATTGTAACATAAACATCGGATCCATGCTATCACTAGCTAACAACGTGCATTTGTTAAACTCGGATTTTGTACGTCCAAAAGATCCTAACTCAAGACGTGCATGTTTAACTCCCGCCACTTGTTCGACCACGGAATTTACCATCCTGGCTAGTCAGTCGCAGATTTTGCTAGTGTGCAGGTTTACAATTTGTACAAATTGTGAACTGAATCCAAGCCATATGGTGGTGTTGGACTGTATACAGATCTGAGCACATGTAATGATCATATCATATGAAAACCTTGTAGTCTTAGCTTCACACATGATCAATAAGAATCCCATCACCATCAGGGTTTGAAAGAAGAAAGCACATGACCACACTCCATTATTGGGTTTTACTCAAGGTTATTGGCTGATCCCTATTGTAGATTAGAAATTGAACACTGGGTGAGATATGTATATATATATATATATCTATGTATGTATGTATGTATTGGCTTTTATGAAGAATAGAGAGGCTTGTGCTTCAACTTATAGATTAAGAGCAAAAATGCTTTCTGGAACGTGCCATGTTACACCCCTCCATTTTGGTGCAAAGTTTTATTGGGTTTTTGTCAGTTCTGGTTTTTGCCGTGAGAGATGCACATGAGAGAGAGAGAGAGAGATGACTTTATTAGTCAATGTATGAAGCTAGTAGAATTATTGGATTGGTGAGTGCAGTAGGAGCTGTATGTAAGATGTAGAAAAAGTAAACCACATGATAAAAAAAGGCCTCTTCTTTATACAAAAACATTAATTTATGAAAAAGGCATTGCAGAGTAAGAACAACTTTACATCTCATGGTTCCATGCACTCAATAACTCACTCAAATTTGACCCACTCGTGTGTGTGTGAGAGACACTTAAGAATTAGAGAAAAAGGAAAGGGTGGGGGGGGGGGGGGGGAGAAAAGAAAAAAAAAATAATTTTAATCCGCCCAATTTTGAATTCTCTCACTTTTGATTAATTTCAATCATCTACAATAAAATAATCAAGTCTCACTCATCATACCAAGACAGATTATTAAAGTTGAATCCATTTTGAAGAAAAATTAGAATAGAAAAGATCTGAAATGGAAGAAAAGTGTACACATGATTTTTTTTCTAATTTTTTTTAGTTTAACACACTCCCTAAACGGATTATGAAGCCTTACAAAGGATCCAAAACATTATTAGCTTTACATAAAAGAGGAGAAAATATTTAATCAACGCAAATAAATCATTTACATGAACTCAGCCAGCGAAGTTTGACCGTCTTTCAAAGAACTGCCAGCTAATTACAATTTTTTGGCCATTAATTGTGCACTTATTTCTCCATATTTTTCAAATTCAGTGGGATGAATTCACGTGAAATGGGGGGAAAAAAACCTACAGGCTAAAGTTGGAAAATGCTTGGACACTATTTGCCAAACAACAAAAGAAGAAAAAGCTTGAACAACTATCAACCTACCAGGATTAAGGTTTGTGATGTGAAGTAGAAAGCCAGAATTAAAACGACAAAGTATCACAAAATCATCTGTCTTTTCAAGTCTATCAGCATTTTTTTTTTTGGATCTTCGAAAAATTTATATAAAAAAGAGAAAATTAGATAAAGTTCCTAGCAAATATCACATTAGTCATATCTGCTAATAAAAGATTAGACAATTGAGGAGGAGGATCCTCCAACTCTACAAAAAAATCTTATTGTTGAACGCCAAGATTTGTCAAAAGGTCTGCACACTGGTTGTCTTCTCTAAGTGTGTGAATAATAGGTATGTGATTAATATCCATGAGCTTTCTACATTGCGAAAGTACTATCCTATTTGGGTGAGTAACCTCTGGGTCTTTGGTCAGCAATTTAGCAGCATCAAAGGAATCCGTTTCCACTATGATTTGAGTGATCTTCATCTTCTGCACAAGCTCCACTCCCTTGTAAATTGTCTATAGTTATGCTTGTAAGCTTGTGGAGTCTTCTATTTTCTCGTAGAAGCTAGCAATCTATTTTCTTTGGTCATTCTTGATAATACCGTCCACTCCAGCAGGTCTAGGATTTTCTTTTGAGCATCTATCCGTGTTCATCTTGTTCTAGCCTGTATGAAGAAAAAACCATGCAATAAGACAAGAATAAGAATTAGAAGGTTCATAAAAGCATATCCCTTGTCCTACTTGTGCAATGTGCATAATCAATATATCATGTTTTTTTTTGGTTAATAGTCGGGAAGTATTTGGACCATCTTACACACTTCAATTAATTTATAATTTGACCTTAAATAATTATCAAGATTTGAATTCTGAACGTTTAAATTTATAACTCGTCCCTATGCACATTGCCTTCATAAACCATCATCCCAATCTATTTGAGTGTGACATCGACACAATAATTTACTCAATTTGACATTTTTGTACTAGTTATTTATGATTGTGATCTTGTAACACTTTTTTTCTCATGATTGGAAATCATCTCAATCACATAATCATCCAAAATCTTATGCATTACTTGAACTCGAAATTTTTATGATCAAAAAGTTTCAAATTAGAATGTATGAATTTACGAATCATTCCTTAATCAATCAATGAATCAACTCCGTGTGGGTTCTTCAAAAAAATTTCACTTTTGTTGTTTACATTGTTTTTTTCATCAAGAAAAGGGACGGCCATTTGCTTTTGACCACTTTGCCTAGTAAAGAAAACAAGGTTTTTTCTAGTCTAATGTTCATTATAAAGGTCAAATCATTGTCCCCTAATCACATTGTTGGTGTCCTAATCTTTCCTTGATTCCGGGTTTTTTCATCCCAAACACGTCTTTATCAGATTATTAAAAGAGAGATAGTGGTTGTGGAGTGGGAAGAAGCTCTTGGGCTTTAGCTTATTAAACTCAACCTTTACCTAAGGCACAACCAGCAACATTAATATTCAAATCCCAATGGTCAAAAAATCTGTGTGCCACACCTCTTTGTGAAGAAAGCAACACAAACAATAGCCAAAAAAAAAAAAAAAAGAAGAAGAAGAAGAAGAAGAAAGCAACGCAAATAAAACTTTTGTACTTTAGCTTTTGGGACCTGACTATGGTTCTTAAAAAAAATGGTATTATATTTCTAAAATTTATTATTTTAATAGATATTTTTATAATTTTTATGGATCATTTTTTAACTAAAAAATTTATCATTTTTATGGGTGATTTACTATTGTGGGTGTTTTATCACTGTTATGATTTTTTTTTCCAAAGGGAGTTCTATTTTCGGATGGCAAATCACCAATTTACAACTTTAAACAGTATTTTGGGATCCATGAATTATAAATTTGTTCCAACGACAAGTGTTATTTTTATATTTTCATTCATTAATCTATATAAATCGTTGAATCTATATTCATTGTTGGATCATTCAACAATTTAACAGATCTATATTCATCAACCCATTTGCAACCTCTCCAGAATTGTCATCCCAAGAATATTGTTGTTATTTTTCAACACTTGAAACCACTCCCTTGGAGTGAAAAATTTTAAATTTAAAATGATATTTTGGTAGTTATGGGGTTGCCACCCATAATGTCACTCCTTTGAAATTGCTCTAAGTCTATGACAATGAGAGGGCCAATGATGCCAAAACATGATCATTTGTTCCCTAAAGCAATGCCTTCATCAAACTCAACCGCCCCTCTCTCGAGTTAATTGAGTCGTGTCCTATTATTTCTAGATTGTATTATTCGTATCATATCTTTTTAGGTTTATATCATTTTTATACGATTCATAAATAAAAAGATTGCATACTTTATTTTTTTTCCAACTAAATTCACTGTTTATAATTTTGTATATATTAAAACGAATACATTTCTTTTCTGAAGACTTCAATTGTATTTACAATTCATTTGCTATCCTATTCCTACTCATATTCTAGCAAAACAAAATAAGACAATATTTAATTGTACTAAATAAAAACAAAAAATGGAACATTATTTTCTTACAATACCAGTTAAATGGATTATTCTTGTTAATTATTTCACCATAGATTGCTGGCTTGGTATAGTGAATTGCAATTGTTTTGGTTCACCTTGCCCTCTGCCACCGTTGATTAATATCTCTCATTTGATGCTTCATGATCATATGAAACTAGGATTAACCCATGCACATGACTAGCATGTGCATCCTTCTAAGGTTTGCAAACTTTGCATTGTAGTAGTGAATAAAAAAAACGTGATTATGACGATTCTCTGCTATCCAAAAAATATGGGCATCTATGAACATAGCCCGGTTAGGGGTATCTATGGGTCCGGTTGGGCCACAATTTTCGTTACTCGCCTTGAAAAAATATGACTAAAATTTGATAGGCCTAATAGTTAGCATGCTCAAGCTTGAACCTATTATCTTTCAAAAGAGGGTTTTGAATTGCTCTCAAATCCATTACCCAGCCCGAAATTTGTCCATGAGCCCACCACTTTTCGTCCATTTTAATTGTACTTTTAATTTAAAATTTTGATTTACAAAAATATTAAGTTATAAATTTTTAAATAAAATTGACACCATATGCGAGTACTTATTTTGTTGCGGGATGTCACTCTATTATAATGATTAAATTTTTAATTAAGTTTTTTATTGCATGTTACTGTTTGATGTTACTATTTTTTTGTTGATCGTGTTACTGTTTAATATTACTATATATATACTAGTCATAATTCATGCCTGAGGTTGAAGGCACAATAAAACATAAAATTTTAGCGTTCAAAAAATTGATTCTACCATACCAAATTTAAAATTAATTTATTTGCTTACATAATTTAAAATTAATTTCTATTTTTTATTATTTTTTAAATAGCATCAAAATTTTCTCAAAATGCATGACCCGATAAAATTTTTTCAACATGTGTACACTATTGTGTATAAGTAATGTATGAAATAAAAATTATGTTAAACTACAAATTGACTAAATATTAAATGATTGAATATGTGATAGAATTTGGTGATGTGATGTTTTTTAGGAAAAAAATGTATCGAGGATAAAGATTCAATTTATTATATGGATATACTAGTCATAACTCATGCTTGAAAAACAAAATATAACATAAAATTCGAGCCCCAAAAAATCGATCTCACTATATTAAATGCATCATTATTTATTTTTGCGCATTATTTTCTTAAAAATATCAACAAAATTTTGTCAAAATATGTAATGTGATAAAATTTTCTCAATATATATATATTTTCGTGTATGAATAATATTTAAAATAAAAATTATATTAAACAACAAATTAATCAAATATTAAATGATTGAATATATTAAGTTATGGTTTTAAGTAGGGGTAGCAAATGGGTGGATTGGGTTAAATTGAATTGAGTTAAAATAAATTAAAATCATTTTTCACTCACCTAATAAATGGATTATAACGGGTTGACTTTATAATGGATTGGATTAAACCGATTAACCCATAAAATAATTAAAATTTTTAATTGACACATTAGTACACAAAAACGCACATACACATAAATTAGTAGTACACCAAAATACAAACATACACAAATACACTAATACACCAAAACACACTAACTAATACATTAAAAATATACACACTAATACACTAAAATATACACACATATACTAATACAAACTAAAACATATTTAATAAAAAAAATACACACATAATGGGTCGACATCAATTGTGGACTATGGTTTAGTTTGTGGGGTCATGGGTCGACCCATGAATCATGGGGGGTTGACTATGGGTATGGGTCAACCCATGGGTCATGGGTCATTAGTGGTGTATTAGTATGTATATTTTTGGTGTACTAATGTGTATATGTTTTGGTGTATTAGTATATATGTGTATATTTTTTAGTGTAATAGTGTATATGTTTTGGTATATTAATATATTTATTTAATTTTATTACTTGTGTTATTTAATAAAAATATAAATACTCAACCCAATGGGTACCCATTTATAATTCATATTAACTCGCTTGATTAAAATGAATCATATTACCCAACTCATTTAAAACCCAAATTAATTAATACAAATACCCAACTCATATATTTGTGAGCGAATTGGGCTAATTAATAAATAATTAGTTAAAATTATCACCTCTAGTTTTAAAAAAAAAAAAAATATAGGGAATAAAATTTAATTTCCTACGTATTTTAGTGTATATATATTATAAAAACATAATCTTAATGCTAGTACAATTCTCCATGTAAGAGTTATTAATACTAATACAATTTTGTTAGTTTTTTCAAACAATTTTTGATTAAATATAACTATTAAGAATATTTTAGATAATAGAGATTAAAATGGACTTATTCCCAAATAAGTTTTTTTAAGTCTACAAAAAAAATTAGCCTCCTAAGGATCATTTAATCTTTGATCTATACCTTATTATTGAACTGTAAAATTTTAGGCTTTTTTTTATTTAGGGACCTAAAGCCTATGCTTTTTTGGCTCTACTGTTGAGCCGGCCTTGGATTCGAGTCATGCTCCATTTACTGCTGAAAACTTGAAAGAAATGAATTGTACATGGCTTTTCCAAATAGTTGTGTTGAACCAATCAAGATATTCAATAGAACTCAGGTAATTTCAGCTGTTATACACTGCAATTACGAACACCATGGTGTTAATGTCACATTCCAAAGCATTTTAGCACTGAAGAGGTAAGGGAAGACGAAATGAATTTCAGCCCCGCAGATCCACCGGGAAAGTAGGATATAGCATAGTACGCCAGCGCAAGAACCTACACGGATGGGAAAACATCAGCCTCCCCACTTAAATTGCAAAACATAAAGTACTCTCTCATATCTGCATAAAGAAGGTAATTAAACTTTTTACACTACGGCATCATAGGAAAATCCCCAGAAACTAAATAGTATATCACTGAAGATCCACAAAAAAAAAGTAGGAAAAATAATATAAAAGCACATACACTCCTAAGGGATACAAGAACTAAGCAGGAAATTTGATACCTGTAACACAGAGAAGAAGACAGAGAGAATGTAACTATGAAGCACCATCGAAACATAAATGGTACCCATCATGCTGCCAATGAATCCCAATGTAAAGGGAAGTCTCTGATATAAAGGATGGGAAGAAAGGATAAGAGAAAACACCAAAAAGAACAAGAAATGCATAACTACAATACCAATTTGATACCTCTTTTGATGACATGTGGGTAAACTGGTTCTTTGGACCTCTGAGTGCAAAGAATGATCCAATGATAAAGGCACATCCAAGAGTAAAGCAGATAGCAAATTTCTGAGGCACCAGTACTATGACTGGAAGGAACAAGGCAAATGCGATGAACACAAAGAACACTCCAGATGCCAGGAATAAGCCAAAATACATGAGAGATTTCCCAGAAGGGATATTACTGGTGGCAGACTGCAAGTTTCCAGGCATGTCTCTCACACCTTTTGAAACCCTGAACAAAAACCAAAACAACAATGTATAATGAAAAGTTCCTGAAAGTTAAGAAAAAATAATTTGACATGGCCTCTGAGTGCATTATTTACCGCCAATTCAAGGAATGCTTGTTGCAATAAGGGAGAATATTCAATACACATAGGTTCTCTGGTATATTGAAGTTATTTAGAATATAGTACATCACACACATTAAATATAAGCACATACACCCCAAAGGCTCACACGATCACCAAAAGTGCACCTTGCCAAAAGCCTGCACCATCACCTGAAGCGTACATGCAGCAAAATCAAGGTAGAGTTGAGATCCTTGAATAATTAGAAGAATCCTTGTGTGGGGTAAACTTTCAATTCAAAGAATTTCATACGCATAGGCACGCCATCATCAAATACAGCCTCTTTTAAATCACAACTTAATAATGGTTCTTTAGCCACTGAACAGAAAAACCATCCAACATCAAATCTTATGTTATTGAGACCCCTCCATTTTCTTTGTCCAAGAAACTGTCCCACAATAAAACTTGCTTTGCACCAGAGTACAAGGCAAGCATAAAAGAAAGCAGATAATATCTAACATCATATACCCAAATCTTACCAAAATATTCCTTCAAATACCTTAGAACTTGGACAAGAATGGTGTCTTTTCTGTGCATGCATGCGCATCAGAGTGTGAGTGAGTGTGAGAGAGAGAGTTACAAGTAATATACTTAATTAGACATAGTCTCGGTCCAGTTCCCGAGTATGCAAGCTCACATTCTCATACAGAAGTGGACATATAACACATGCTAGAATATTTCTGTTCTCCTTAGAGGAAAAGCAAGTCATCATACATAATCAACAATCATATAGATCATCACAAATTGGATGCCACCAAAAGCATTGGCAAAGGCATGCTTATCACTCGCTTCATATTATATGCACATATCAGATCATAAGAATGCATCTATGTTCAGCATATTGATCGAGGGAATTTTTTTAAGGTATTTCTCATAATATGTTCTACGAATTCATATAACCAGTCAGATTCCAGAAAAAGATAAAGCTATGGCACTAGGCTCCCCAATAGATCATTCAACTAAAACGCAGATATAATCAAACTCAATACAGATCAACAGTGCCCATCATTCACAGACAACAGAAAAATCCAATTCTAACATTTTATGTTCTTTTACAACATTCGATTCAGATAAATCATGCTTATCAGGTTAAAAATCTGGTCATAAATCAGCCAGAGCCACTATATTATCTATGTTCTTTCAAAAATCGACCTCTACCTGTCCTCACGGTCTATTTCGATTATTACATACAGAAACACAAATCTAGCATAACCCTAGAATGGAATATGAGTGAGAAAAGTAGTGAGAACATTGATTTTGGAAGGGGGGGGGAGTGCTTACACGTTGAAAGTTCCGGTGACGGTGTCGTTGGCAGACCTGACGGCGGCTTCGAGATCGAATCCGGCGACTAGGGTGCCGCTAGTGCTCTCATCGGAAGCTTTCGAAGCCGAATAGGAGTTCCAATCGGCAAGCAGAGACGAAGACGTTTGCTGCTGTTGTTGTGGCGGTAAATCATTGTCAGCGCTGCCCAGAGAAAACCACTTCTGCATCTTGTAAGGGATGATTTAACTCCGCTCCCCAACGAAACGACAATGATTCAGTGAGAATGGTAACAAACGGCCTTCTTTATCGTGAGAAAGACATACAATAATGTCGATCAATTTGCAATGAATCCCAAGAGTCTATGACAGAACCGTAAACAAGATCTTCTCTGCTTCTAAAGTTTGCTGTATTTTTATTTCGGGGATTTTTTTATTCTTAAAATTTCAATTTATACCCTAAATGTTTTAAAATTGTGGAAATGCCACCCCACATAAAAAAATATCATTTAGCTTATTTAGGAAATAAGTCGAATTTTTACGAGTTTGAACCAGAACATGTTGAGCTCGTTTTTTTAAACGAGTTTTAAAAATTATTCAAGTTCGACTTGTTTGAAAAATGAGTCGAATTCAAACCTAATCCAAACCTGAGTTGAGTCTGAATAACTCGACTATTTTACATATAAATGAGTATTTTAGATCCGAATCGAGTCTTTTTAAGCTCCTTTTTGTAAACAAATTTTAAAAATTATCCAAATTCAATTCATTTAAAATATGAGTCGAACTTAAGCCGAGTTTAAGTAGTCCATCTCGACTAATACCTCTAAATTTAACTATAAAATCGTTGTGATTTGCAACGCCACTTGTAAGTCACGTGTTTTATGTTTATACAAAAAACTATTCTGGATCACATTGTTAGAATTTTATGATATTAAAGGTGCAAATTAAAAATTGTTAATTTTTAAAGGTACAAATTAAAATTTATTTTAAGTTATAAAATGTAAGTCGTTATGCTGTCTTCGTGAGTCTTTACGGCGGAACAAATGCCTTAATTCTTAAGCAAAATGGATTTTTGGCCAAACATAAGGAGACGACGTCGTATTATCGACTATACATAGGACACTGTAGCAAACGACGTCGTATTACTACTTTCTCATTTCTCCTCCTCGGACATTGGACAACCAGCTATTTACCTTCCATTTCAAACACATGCTTATTTCTATTCTCATCTTTATTTCATTCTCGTATAAAAAATATTAATATGTACCGAACATAATAATTTTTGCAATAAACCTGAGATCATGTGACTTAATTTTTATTATTGAAAATAAAAATTTGAGTTAATTATAAAATGTACAAAACTTTGAGGAAAACTTAAAAAGGGCATTTTGTAACTATCCTATAATAAATCAGTATTGGGTCGAGCCGAAACTAACCCAATCCGCCAACCGGTCTGGGCCCATTGCTCGGCCTTATCAGCCAGATCAGAAAAAAAGATGATTAACCCAATCATAATGGGCCGTATGACATTGAATTGTAATAAAGTTGACATTGATTCAATAAATAATATTGGTATTGATTGAGATAAAAGTTTGAAAGTTTTATTGTGAAAAATAAAATAATATTTAGGATCTTATAAATGATTTTTTTAAAAAAATTCTATACTAATTCTAATTACCACAAATTACATTTCAATTAGTTTGAATAATATCAAAATGAGTATGAAGTTACTTGTTCAAGTCTAAAAAAAGTATTAGTCTTTAATTTTGATTTTATTTTTTCATTCAATCAATATAAATAAAATAATTATTCATAAATTTTTAAAAGAATTCTCGAAATATTGATAAAAAAAAAAAAAATGTAAAAAATAAATGCAGTTTATCCTAAAACAATTTGATTGGGTCGGAGAATGCTTCAGAAGAGGGGTTACTAATCTTTCGAGAGGACCTTTACGATTCAATGGGGTCGATTTAATCACACCCCACTTATTAATGATTTTACATTAGAAGGATCTAGAAACCCTAGTGGAACTTCCCTATATAAAGA
Organism: Ilex asprella; assembly: GCA_023539305.1. Classification (NCBI taxonomy): domain Eukaryota; kingdom Viridiplantae; phylum Streptophyta; class Magnoliopsida; order Aquifoliales; family Aquifoliaceae; genus Ilex; species Ilex asprella. Next base: position 1,190,586 of record CM042197.1, read on the forward strand.
CTTTACCTCACTCTGTGTACGCTGTGTCTCGTGCTCTCTCTAAACCCTAGCTTTCGTCTCTGTTATTTCTAGCATCTGCGAAGTTTTGATTTTCAGAGATCGTAGTAGCGGTCATCAGAAATGGCGGATACAGAGACGTTTGCTTTCCAGGCTGAGATCAACCAGTTGCTGAGTTTGATCATCAACACTTTCTATAGTAACAAGGAGATCTTTCTACGTGAACTTATCAGCAATTCCTCGGATGTAAGTTTCTTTTGTAGTTGTACACGGATCGGTTGGATATGATTTTTCTTTCTTCAGTAGATGTATTTTCTGTTGATAGATTCAGTTTTTTTTATGTGATTCATCTGTTATAGACATGTTCTTTGAATTGTGATTTGTTTTTTGTTTTTTGTTTTTTGTTTTTTGCTATACCGGTCCATTTTTTGATGTGATTCATCGGTTATAGATTGTTGCTATATGTAGATCATGTTCTTTGAATTGTGATTTATTTATTTTTCCTGTTTTTGTTATGCCGATCCAGATGTTAAGACTCTGTAAGGATCTGTTTGTTTTCAAGATCACTTGGCGTAACAGTGGAAACAAACTGAAAATATAGTAGATCCTCGAGTTGTGTGTTTTCTTTGATGTTTTAGCTCGTCTTTTTATCCTGAAGAGAAGTTATAGAATTTTTAGCGGTTCTTATGTTTTGCCAGTAACCGAACAGATCTTTAGTGATTTGTGACACTTCATTATGTAATTGATTTACTTACTTTTTGTTGATTTTTGGTTGCCATTTCATTTTGATAATTTGTTCTTGACAACATTGAAGTTTGTTTCTGCCAAGATTGGAATTGGAATTGGAATTGGATAAAAGATGGTTTGAGGGTTGAACTAATTTTTGAAATAACCACCGTGCCATAATGACATGCTGCAAAGACTCCATTAGGATCTCATTTGGGTTCTTTAAACTTTTTGCCTCTGTTTATGTTTATATTTATATCCACCGACTTGTTTTCATGTGTAGTTTGTTTGAATCCTCTTCTTACCATTGTGTCTCACATCAAGAGGAGTGTAAGGAATCTTGAATGCTACATTCTTGATAGAGATTAGGTTTATAAAGATGTTTAGCTTAGAGAAATGTATTGATAGTTTTTCCAGAACTTCTGATCTGGTGGTTCTTATATTGTTATCGACTGTTGGAACACATTTATATAGGCTCTTGATAAAATTCGGTTTGAGAGCTTGACTGACAAGAGCAAGCTAGATGCACAACCTGAGCTCTTTATCCACATCATTCCTGACAAGACTAACAACTCATTGACCATCATTGACAGCGGAATTGGCATGACCAAGGCTGGTAAGTAGAGTTATCTCTGCATAACATTTAAGTGAGCCCTTTTTCAAGTGGTAACCCTGTCATAAGACTTATAAATGCTATTAAAAAATTGCAGATTTGGTGAACAACCTTGGTACAATTGCAAGGTCTGGGACTAAGGAGTTCATGGAGGCCATTGCTGCTGGCGCTGATGTTAGCATGATTGGGCAGTTTGGTGTTGGTTTCTATTCAGCCTATTTGGTTGCTGAGAAGGTTATTGTCACAACGAAGCACAACGATGATGAACAATATGTGTGGGAGTCCCAAGCTGGTGGGTCATTCACTGTGACCAGAGACACCTCGGGTGAGAACCTTGGCAGGGGCACAAAGATTACTCTCTTCCTTAAAGAAGATCAACTTGAATACCTTGAGGAGCGCAGGCTCAAGGATCTGATTAAGAAGCATTCTGAGTTCATTAGCTACGAAATTTCTCTCTGGATTGAGAAGACAACCGAAAAGGAGATTTCTGATGATGAGGATGAGGAAGAGAAGAAAGATGAGGAAGGAAAGGTGGAGGAGGTTGACGAAGAGAAGGAGAAGGAAGATAAGAAAAAGAAAAAAATCAAGGAAGTGTCCCATGAGTGGTCTTTGGTGAACAAGCAGAAGCCCATTTGGATGAGGAAACCTGAGGAGATCAACAAGGAAGAGTACTCAGCTTTCTACAAAAGCCTCACCAATGATTGGGAGGAACACTTGGCGGTAAAGCACTTCTCAGTTGAGGGCCAGCTAGAGTTCAAGGCCGTTCTATTTGTTCCCAAGAGGGCTCCATTTGACCTTTTTGACTCAAAGAAGAAGCCCAACAACATTAAGCTTTATGTCCGCCGTGTCTTCATTATGGACAACTGTGAGGAGTTGATCCCCGAATACCTGAGTTTTGTGAAGGGTATCGTGGACTCTGAGGACCTTCCTCTTAACATCTCCAGAGAAATGTTGCAGCAGAATAAAATTCTCAAGGTCATCCGCAAAAACTTGGTGAAGAAGTGTGTCGAGCTATTCTTTGAGATTGCCGAGAATAAGGAAGACTATAACAAGTTCTATGAGGCTTTCTCAAAGAACCTCAAGCTTGGCATCCATGAGGACTCGCAGAACAAGTCCAAGATTGCCGAATTGCTTCGTTATCACTCCACCAAGAGTGGTGATGAGATGACTAGCTTGAAGGACTACGTGACCAGGATGAAGGAAGGTCAGAGTGACATCTATTACATCACTGGTGAGAGCAAGAAGTCAGTTGAGAACTCTCCATTCCTTGAGAAGCTGAAAAAGAAGGGCTATGAAGTGCTTTACATGGTGGATGCCATTGATGAGTATGCAGTGGGACAGCTGAAGGAATTTGAGGGAAAGAAGCTTGTTTCTGCCACCAAGGAAGGCCTCAAGCTTGATGAGAGCGAGGATGAGAAGCAGAAAAAGGAAGAACAGAAGGAGAAGTTTGAGGGTCTCTGCAAGGTAATCAAGGATGTATTGGGCGACAAAGTCGAGAAGGTGGTGGTTTCTGATCGTGTTGTGGATTCTCCCTGCTGTTTGGTGACAGGAGAGTATGGCTGGACGGCTAACATGGAAAGGATTATGAAGGCTCAAGCTCTGAGGGACTCAAGCATGGCTGGCTACATGTCAAGCAAGAAGACAATGGAGATCAACCCTGACAATTCCATCATGGAGGAGCTTAGGAAGAGGGCTGATGCAGACAAGAATGACAAGTCTGTGAAGGACTTGGTTCTCTTGCTGTTTGAAACTGCATTGCTCACCTCAGGGTTCAGCTTGGATGAACCCAACACCTTTGGCAACAGGATCCACAGAATGCTAAAACTTGGTCTGAGCATTGATGAAGATGCTGGTGAAGCTGATGTGGACATGCCCCCTCTGGAGGAAGCTGATGCCGATGCTGAGGGCAGCAAGATGGAGGAAGTTGATTAAATCTTGACCGTTCTACTTTGCTTCTTGTAGTTTCTCTTAGTTTTCTATGCATTACTCTTTTGGTTGTGGTGTTATTTTTATGATAGAACAAGATTATTTTTGCCAATTTGAACTGATGTTTTGAATATGGTTTTTGGTCACTTCAGTGTAATGGCAAACCGGCAGGTGCATTTAAGCCCTTCTTTCTAGCTTTGTCAGGCATTCTTATTTTCTGATTTAACTTGGCACTTGGCCGGATATGTTTTGATACTTTTTGTTCCGTCAAGGTCAGATTTTTTGTTATTAGTACTCTCTATCTTGTGAAGGTTTTAACTTATAGATGTTAAGAGTTCAAGTTTTTCTACAGTCAGAATTTATTTCTAAAATTTCTTGACACAGTCAGACTTGAGGTGAAGTTGCTGAATCTTGGTATTGTCTAAATGGATTTAAATTGATGTTATAAGCCGATTGACCTGATCGAAATAAATACAAAATGAAGCTGGTTTAAGGCTTATGCCCAACAAACAATTTTAATATGATAATGACATAAACCCAACTTATTTAAATGCTCTTTCATATTAAATTGATGTTATCCTACAGAATGCCTAATTAACTTATTTATTCCTCTATATTAATCAGTATTAGGAGTTGGGAAAGATATTATAATACCATTAGGCTTCTGATGGATGAAGTGAAGTCCGTGGAATCCACATCACAAAAATATAGGGTTCTATTCGAGAAATCCACAAAAAGAATCATTTCAATTGATTGACAACCCCAAGTACACAATACCTTTTGTTCAATTAAAACATAATACCAAACAATGCAAGCAATGTTAAGGAAAAACATCCAGTGAAGAGGAAATGGAAGCTTCAGCATTGAAAATGTACACACACAAACCACTATTTTTTGACAAAACAAGCAGAGTGATGCAACATTGCGCTAATTGGGATCATTACGGATGAAACTGAAACGCAGCTCCAGAATCACGTATCCTCCACTCTCGAGTGAAATACAAAGCTTGGGAATGTAGTGGTGATGTCCCTGTTCAAAGCAGAATTACAAAACGCAAGTGCTTTAGCATGTTGTAAATAGTAATTTTCATATTTTAAATGAGGGATGATGACCAAAAACGTTTGGATAAATCAGTTAGATGCGACCATGGGTTACAGTTTTGCTCATGACCAAACTAATAGTCTAGCCGACACAGAAGTGAGAATAAAGCAACACATCTCAGAGAACAACCGATACCATCAAGGCAAACATGGCGGATCTCAACAAACAACTTCGTCAATAAGAATCTGTTGAGTCCTTATGTAATCCAACCCAACAGTTTCTATGGACATCTTTCTTGCCCTTTCGGATAGGGTTGGGGTTTTTGATCAGCAACACAGCTTGGATGCCAAGCTGTAATAGTGCTAGACAATGATAGAGGATGTGTAAAATAATGTAAGCATGTTGGTTTATAGTCTGTGGGTGTGTGTGTGTGAGAGAGAGAGAGAGAGAGACCCTTTAAATTGAGGGAGAGCATGTATTGGCGTATCACTGAGAATACCACTCATTTGTCAATTTCGCCCTATGTTTGCATTCGAAATACCCACACGATAAGAGGAGGGGGGGGGATTATTAAACTGCTTTATATGATTTTTGAAATATGAACTTCCAAAGGAAGAAACCATTGGACTTACTAAGCATAAATCCGCAAAAGTACACAATCACTTCCCTACCAACGGAATGAAGGGCAGTGTATTTGCAACTTACTTGAGGTATTGAAGAGTCATATTCTTCAGAAGGGATGGATGTCGCAAAACAAGGGTTGTCCATTCCTCCTTATCAATCTTTCCGTCGTGTTTCGTATCAGCTTCCTCAAAGGTCTGAAACAATGCTCAAAACACAGTGAGGCAATCAAGCATTGCGGCTTGCAAGAAACCAAACATGAAATTCGCATAACTCAAAAGTATGTTTTGACTGGGCAAACTCATACACACATGCGCACACACATATAGACATGCATACACATACATGTTAATACACACTATTTCTATGTGCAACCCAAAATGTGCATGGATATCTTGAGCAGCTATTTATCAACCTTATAGGCTGAAAATTTTTGGAGACACAACAAAATCCAAAAGTTGCACCCTCAATTTCTTGCATAACCCATGCTTGTCCATTCAATGTGAATCGACACATTCCACACATCGGCTGAAGCAATGTTGACGACTATAAAACCATGGGAGCATGCAATAATGCAACAAGAATATGATTCTCAAGATTCGGTTGACCAAGAGGATTAGTCATAGAGTGATCATCACATGGTGATGTTTTTGAGAAAAAAATGTCACAATATCCAGTAGGGCTGTTAATTTTCGACTCGATACAATACGAACCGAACACAAAATTAATGGGTCAAACACGAAATTAAACGAGTTAATGGGTTAAAACGGGTCAACACACTTAAATACGAAAAAAATCATGTCGGGTTCATGTCAATCAGGTCAACCCAATGTTGATCTGATTAACCCGTATATTTTAAACGAGTTCACATAATTCGGACACGAACCCGACCTAACTCATTATAGACCCGTTTATGGCAGTATAATTTGCTTATTTATTATGTATGGCTGATGTAGTCTATTATGATAATTGATAGTATAGTTCTTAACATTATTATGACAATATACTAGTATAGTTCTTGTTTTAATTTTTAGGTTGAAACTTGAATACATTTTAGTTAATTTCATTGATGAGATGTGATATGTTATTTGTAAAAACAATTATTTTAAATTTTGGATGAATGATTGAATAATGTATTTAATGGTAATGAACTAGTGTAGAAACAAGTCTGTGTTATGTCTATTAAACAAGTTAAACAGATCATGTTATGTTTGTTAACTCGAAAACGACCTGTTTATTAATGTGTCAAACAGGTCGAGTAACCCATTTAATGGCCAGGTCAGGTTAGTGTTCACACATTTCGACACCATTATTAAACATGTCAGATTTGGATTTTGAAATTTTCAACACAAACTCGAAATCAACCCGACACGAAATGATCCAACCCGACACGTTTGACACCCCTAATATCCAGACATTGAAAAATGACAAAAGCAGATAACTCCCCCCCCCCTCCTTCTTCCCCCTTTTTCATTCATCACAAAAGCATGCAACTCAAGTGAAGCAATTACAGAATTAATTAATTACCACCTCCAACAGCTGCAATGCAGATTATAGTTCACAAAAGATTTTTCATTCATGATTACTAAGAAAGAAACAAACACCTGCTTGCACCCCCTTCCTTCCTCAACAACATCGCCCACTGGGCCACCACCAAAAAGGACGAAAAAGAAAAATTATATGAAGAATACAAAATGCAATAGAGGGAGCACCTTGTCAATGATACTCTCGATAACATCATCTGAAAGATTCATACCAGATTCAGCAAGGGTAGCCACTACCATTTGCTTTACCTGCACATTCAAATCTAGAGCATTTAAAGAGTATCAAAATTGAAGAGTAAAGTAAACAATAGAACAACTAAGTCTGCCACTAAATAACATGGCTTGCTCGCATCAGATAACTCAGCTGATTCTTTGACAAACATTCGACACCAAAGGGTTATAATGTCCCAACATCTTTGAGTGAATATTAATCCTTACAACAAAAATAGTTACCTCTTGTCTCTCAATGAATCCTTGTTGCTTGAGATCGTATAGTTGGAAAGAAACTGCAAATTAAGTATATATATTTTAAGAATAGATGCTGAGAAATATGGATAAAAGGGTGACAAAAAAGCAAGTTCACATCCTCTTAGTACTTATGAAGTATCTCAACATACACTCAATCTTAGCATCAATAGGGGCATTTGGATGAAAGACAGAGAGTGCACGAGCAAACTCTTCAAAACCAAGGATTCCATTGTGTTTGGTGTCAAACAAGTCAAATACCTGAAATTAATGGGTAGTGAAAAGACACCAGCATAGTAAGCTCTCCAGTAATTTTGCAAGATATGGAAAGAAATAGTAGTATGTCAATGACACGAAAAACAATTGAACGCAATATCAAATCTGATATTTATCTAATATTATAACTAACAAGTTGAATTCTCAACATATAAAAACACAAAAATGGTAAAGATTAATCCAATCTTCATCTACTTTGATCCAATGGTACAAAATCCATCAAAAAAAAAATTCCTGCTCAAAAATATCTTTTTATGCACGACCCCTAATATCAAACAACTCACTCAACACATTAACACACTCCTCAATACCAAACAATCTCATTAATGCACACCTACCTCTCTTTTCTCTCCATTTTAATTTTAAATTGCGAAATTAAAAAAATTAAATTGATATTTAAAATATAAATATGTAACTAAGTGTGCATATGTGTCGATATATGTTTGTACTTTGTCCAGGTAGATATAAATTTGAAAATTTCATACTATATAACAGTTTAAAAGCTCGTGCAAACTGGCAGAATGTGTCTACTAAGTAAAATGCTATCAAAAAGTGAATGCTAATGTGATGACTAAATATAACAACTTTTAAGCATATCATACCCGATCGGCAAATAAGCTCTCCTTCTTGTTTGTCTTGAATAATGCCAGTTGAAACTCTTCCTGCAACCTCATCATTCAATTTTACAGATAAAGTTGGGGAAAGTAACAACATCTATATGAGGAAAAGAAACTACAGAGAATAAATTAATGAATGGATGATGCGACAATGACGTTTGCATCACAATGTTTAAACAGAACAAGAGTAAATCATATACAGCAATGATCTACACAAGGACAAATGCGAACCTTGTTGATTAGTCCATCATCTGTCACAGCGCTGCTAATCTTCTTGAATAACTCATAAAGTGCTTCTATTTCACTGACACTAACTGCATTCATTGAGGGGGCAATCACAATATTAAGTGAGCAGGTACATTGCTTTTTCATCATAATGAGAGAGATGAAACACACGATTAGCATGGATAACAAATTTAGAAAGCTAAGTCAAATAATATAAACTCTTACCATGCCAAAATCAGTGTCAAATCGCACAGAAAACAAAATAGTTTATTTGGATATGAAGTAGAAATTTATAACAGAACAAAACAGCCTAGAAGTTTATACAGATGGAATGTAAAAGCTAACAAACCCGCCATCAGAAACAGACCACTAACCAACTTAGGACCTAAGAAAATAAGTCATTTTTTATTGTTTCATAGCTTCATATGTTCATTTGAGATAAGGAAAATTTAACAGGTTGCGAGAATCTAGGCTGATGGCATACAAACTGTCTCTCTTGCGAGAATCTCAGGATCTTCAAGGTCCCTCAATTGTCTATAGAGATCTAGATCACAACACTGCAGCAAGGAAGCACAAAAATGCCTGACCCCTTCTAAGCACTGCAACATGGTACTGACTGCACGTTAAAACACTCCATATCTGTTTCAAGAAAAAAGGCCAAAACACTTCATTAGGGTGCCTGACTGATGCAACATGGGTACTCGCGCATAGGAAGAAATAGAAAAAACCTTTTGCTCATTTCCTGCTGCTGCAGCCGTAAGAAAACAAAGGATTGTATAAACAGAAGGCACTCAAAACTATATCTCTGTCGGGAATGAAATGAAATTCTCCATCAGCACATATCACAAATTACAACTTCACAATTATTCAAAAACTTTGAACCAGAAGAAAAGAATTGAAAAAAGCCAAAACAAGATGGTATTGTAATTATCTGTGTAGAAGTAGTCAATGTTCACAGCATAATTCTGACACGAGATTAAGCCATTAGTAAGGACTGAAGTAACAAGAGAAAACAAAATTCTCTTGAGGAGTGAACATTTTTTAGAAGATTTACAAATATAGATTCATCTCATACAAAAGTAAGCACTTTCCAGTAAAAAAATCACTGCTCATGAAATCTACCCCACTCTTCAATGTTTACCAATGACACTAAAAACATTATAAAGCGATTTCGGTTCAAATTGGTTTGCTTGATGCAAAAATATCCTATACCAGCTGATAAGCCCCAACCTGTATACCACCAAGTCAATAAGATCTAAATTTCACAGGAGTAGGAATTTACCCAACCATGTAGCTACCTCGAATCACTAGTACAATTGGTATAGCAATTTATACAAACCTAAAGAAAACACAAAAACCACAAACGTGATCTGCCTCAAGAACTAAAACAATCTCTACGAAGTACGAACAACAAAAACAGCTAAGAGAAAGATCAGAGCCAGAAATATTTCGATCCAATATCAAATCGTTTCGAGGACATGTGAATCGACGTATCTCTCAGCATAACTACATGAGAAATTCGACAAAATTCAGATCTCGCTTCAAAACTGAATATTCGAAATGTTCGAAATTTTGAGAACAATAAGTTTGTACACGGAATTTTTCATTACCTTTCGACAGCTTAGAGAGATCGAAGCAAAGATGAGTTCAGGCTCTGCAACATAGACACCAGAGAGAGGGAGAGGGAGACGGACATACATACATACATAAAGAAATCATATTTTCGAATAAATAATATATTTAAAGTAAATAAAACAATTGTAATTTTTTTTTTTTTTGAACAACGAACAATTGTAAAATTGACGGCATGTGAATAACATGAATCTGTTGATAGAAATCCGATTTGATGAGGCATTTGTTTGGATTTTAGGAGGCACGGCGCCGTTTTGGTGGCATGAAGTTTGGCTATGCTATGCTGACAACCCTTGACGCTATTAATATAAGAATAAGAATAAGATTCCCCTAGCGCCAACACCACACATACATTATTAATATACATAGATATGGCCAGATATTAATACCTGGCAGCCTGGATGTTGTTTCTAAACTTATTCTTTAGGGGCATAATTGGTCGAAGGATAACGATGATATAAAGAAGTAGGATTAAGAAAAATAGTACGTGGGACTTTGTAATATATATATATTTTGCGAGGCACTATTTTTCGGGTCTCAATACTAACCTGTTTGCTATAGTCACCGAAACCCTTGTAAATGGGCTTATATAATACCACCTAAGAGATGGTATTATTTTTTGAATTTTAGCCACCAACGGTTTTTTGTTTTTTAATTTTATTATTTTTTTAAAAAAAATAAAAAAATTCATTGTGTTTGTTTTTAATTTTATTATTTTTTTAAAAAATTAATTAATTATTTTTAAAAAAATTGTTTGATATTATACTATCAAACAATTTGTTGTAAATATTTAGTGTCACGATTATACTATGTCATCAAGCTAATATAGCAAAGTTATTCAGTGAGAAAAAATTAAATGAACAAAATGTATCCCATTTTTTTTACATGGGATGGTTATTACATGATATACATGAACAGTTATTTAATTTTGTAAAATTCATTTGTATGTTTATCATCTTATTAATGAACCATTACACCATGTCAAACTTATTTTCTCAACAATTTCAATGGCTCATGTTGTTTGTCTAATCCAGGTTGTGTACGATGTCACAACATTTCCCTTAAATGGAAATATTTTGAGGTTTCACCCCCATAAAGTCTAAAAAAGAGAAGGTACAAAATACCTAAATCATGATAATTTTAGGGGTCGTTTGGTAATATTTTTATTTTAGCGTCTTTAAAAAAATAAAAAATAGAGATAATTTTTGTCTCTATTTTGTGATAAACATTAAAACAGAAAACATGTTTGAGAGTCATTTTTATCTATCAAATTATGAGAATAAAAATAAAAAATATGTTTGGTAATTACTTTAAATTTTATCCTAAATATGTTTGGTATTTATTTGGCAATTCAATCTCAAATGATAATTCAACAATCCCAAATGACAATTCAATTAATTCGAAATGACAATTCAATTAATCTTAAATGACAATTCAACAATTCCAAATAACAATTCAATTAATATCAAATGACAATCAATCTCAAACACAACATCCACACAATATGAACACAACAAACACATACACACATAGACTCATCACTCACTCACTCTTTCACACACACACAGACTCAACACAACACACACTCGTCATTCGCACACACACATACACAAATTTGTGCATATATTTGGGTTTCACAGAGAACGAGAGCTAGACAGAGAGAGAGCATCGTCTTGTTTTTGTTTGTGTGAGGGATCTATCATCGTCTGAGGCCTTTGTCTAAGGGATCGATCTTCGTCATCTCTGTGTGTGTATGCGCGCGCATACGAGAGAGAGAAAGGAAAAAAGAAACCCTTCAAAGAGTTTTAATAGTAAACACACACAAAGAAAAAAAAAACCTTCTTTTTGTTGCTAATGAGATTCGAATGAAGAATCTCATTAAATAAGGCTATGGATGGAGCGCCTGTATTTTCAAAAAATGTATTTCCTAGAATATTTTTTGTGTTCCTTGTTTTTGAGCCTTGTTTTCAAAACAATTTTTTTTATATAAAACAGAAACACAAATTCAAACATGTTTGTTTTTGTTTTGCCTAAAAAACGAAAATAAAAACACAACACGAAACAAAAAGACCAACCAATCAACCCCCTTCTTTCCTTGTTTTTCCTTTTTTGAGTATTTACAAATTACAACTCATCTTATTATTCTCTTGTATAATATATATTATGTATTATGCCTCTCTCTATCTCTCTCTCACACACACACAGTTTGTGAGTCTTGAGTAAAAGTAAGAGACAAATAACCAAACCTCCACAACCCGAAATGGATAAAGAAATAGAATTATATATAAACTTGCTACAAGCCTACAAGTAGCATTTTGAATCATATTAACCCCATCTCTATGCAAAGGATGAAGGAAAGTTTAATAAGCATGGAACACCCTAAGTTTGTAATTCTGAATCGGAAACAAATACTTGAGCAATACAATAAGAATCTAATTTAGAGACTTAATTTATTATCGTCATTTAAAAAAGACAAATAAAAGCTATAATTGATTAGGCATGGGTAGCTACGTCTAAGGCTATAATTGATTAGACGTGGGGTTAAAAATTTGATGGAACCCATCTTCAATTTAACGCTATAATTGATTAGGCATGGGTAGCTACATCTAAGCATAGCAGTCAAGATGAAGGCAAGCTCGTTGTACAGCAATGGATAAATTGAAGAAAATAGCACAAAAAATGTCCGTTGACTCCAGATATTTTATGATTTCAGAATCATCCCTTCATCTCCTTCTATCGTCCCTGTAAGGTCCCTCACTTTCTTGGTCCTTCAAGAAGCCCAGGAAAGCAAGAAAGCCGAAGAAGAAGAACCCGCCTGACCAATGGCCTCCACCACCACCTCCACCACCCCCGCCACCATCATCATCACGGGGTGGAAATCCAGTCCCACCATCATCAAGTTCCGGAGACTTTTCCTTCCCTGGAATGCAGTCACATTTTATAAACTGTTATATATAGTCCATCAGAATAATCAAATAAACAAAAAATAGTAAAACTTCCAATTTTACAGCTGATAAAATTTTTGGGAGCAGTGAGAGTCAGATATTCAGAAGCTGAGTTTTGTTGAAGTGGGAAGAGTGGTGTGTGTCAATCATGGCGCCATTAAAGAAGCTTAGACGTTCACGAGTCAGTAATGGAACAAAACAAAATAGGCTTCATGTGTGCGGTCTCAAAGCAAGAAGAGACTACCTTGAATGGGAGCAACAGTAATGGTTGATGATTGCCGTGTAACTGTTTGGGTCTGCTCTGCACCGCATCTTGCATTCTGCGGATGTAGAAAGGACAAATCAGGATTCCAGACCTAAGACAAATTCAATGGAGCTGGCAATTCCAAGCATCTATGAAGAAAACAGAAAAAAAAAAAAGGAAAATGAAAGATACTACAAATCACATGTATTTGAGATATATAATATCCCAGCTCCTTTTATTTTTTGAAATGAATTCCAACTTCATTTTCCCATGTTGTGATGGAAGACATGGAAGTATCCATCCACAAGCATGAAATGAATACTCTTATTGTACTTGTTAATGGATCTGTTCCAAGGACATAAACAAGTGTTACTAAAACATCAACTTCAGAATTATCAGTTGATAGAATCCTAGACCCGCCCTTGCTTCACATGTTAAAACTTAGACATGCCACCCCACTGTAGAGGAAGAAAATAGGCATATATCCACACTAGGAAAGCTTTACACTCCTCCTGTCTAAGGAAGGACTCAAAAGACAAAACATAATAGTTTTTAACAATTTCTAGATATTACAAATAACTGAAAAGAAATAACACATCACTATTTGCTGAAGAATAAAGTTATTTGGACCTAAAAATCTGACCTAATTTGCTGACATAATGATGTGACTTCATAAGAATCATTGGATCAACACCAAGTTCCAATATTTGATGGAGCCTACAGTCAATTCAAATGTCACAGTAAATTAGGTCAGCAAATTAAGTCCCAATAGCATTGCTCTTTGCTAAAAGATCAAGTCAAAAGACATGTGCGTGATCCAAAAATTTTAGCAAACATCAAACTTACCAGAGCAGCAGCACATATTATAGAAGTGGGCTTCACTCCAACACAATGTGTCATGGGTCTTCTTCTATCAAAAGGATGAAACTGTGTGCCAACTGGCTTGAAGCCTAATGGACTAAAACCAATATGCTTGACTTGCTTCCTGTATTTATCTTCTGTGTTCACTGTGACAATGAAAGAGAATTACTAGAAACTACACTAATGGTCCATTTCCATTTGATAGGAGGAATGGAAAACATGAAGGACGAACTAAAGAAAGAAAATGCTCTTTCTATCTTTTTATTGGGTATTACGATGAATGGAAAATTGAAAGGATTAAGTTTTCATAGTTTCATATTTGAAGAGAAAATGAAAGCAAAGAAAACAAATGAAACTTCAATTCTCCATTATATCCTTACATAAAAAAATGATTTTTTTTAATACAGGTACACTTTCCAATAATGGTCAATTTGGTAGGAAGGCTAGAAAAAGGAGAGAAAAAAGAAGGATCCAAAGATTTTCATCCTAAGAGGAAATAATTGTTTTTTCCATTCTTTTTGGTTTGCAGGAGGGAAGAAAAGAAAAGGAATGGATCATTTTTTTTTCATACCACCACTCTATAAATTACAGCAATATGTCCAACCATTGAGTGTGGGTGTGCACACACCTGCACACAAGTACGAAGTTTCTCCAGATATAGTTCTCAATATGACGCCTCATAGTTGAGTGTTACTGTAATGTTATTCAAACCATGGTTACCACAATTCACTAAACGCTTAACGACCCACGATCTGGGTACATCGGTCCCAAACGAGGTGAGTTCGCGATCTGGATCATCAAAATGAACGACCCCAAATTGTAATACTAACCGTAACTCAATTCGCTTCAGAACTTGTAGCACAAATATAAAATACATATTAATTGACTACATATATATAGATTTATAATTATATATTATTGTAGATAATAAAAAATCAAGCATAATTATAAAATAAATGGTAATTAAATTAGTGTTTATGAATGTTTTGTAATATATAATGTTGTATAATAGTGAAAACGATTTATATAAGAGTTCTCAAACGAATTGCGACCCAAAATATCATACCAACTAAACCTACCCCCATTGTACTGCGTACCTATGAATTGTCGTACCACGTACCAAAACGACCCACGATCCAGATAACATTGATTCAAACAACTTTCAGAAGCTAAAATTCCCTCCTCTCATTGCTCATTTCACAGATTAATTAGCTATCTCACGAGGCTGTGCAAAACAATCAAATCCCTTGTGCAGTGACCTTTTTTATGAATTTATACTTTTTTAGAGACATATCCGCAAGAACTTCTTAATATACTTATGGAGTTACATCTCACACCCATATCTACAACTTATGCACTAAGCAGGAACTTGCACATACTTATATAATGATAAATTTCCCTCTTGTTAAACGTCGTAAAACATGATCATCTGGCTCAAATGGGAATTTTATTCATGCCATCTTGAAAATCACGTATGCAAATTTAAATACTTTATGTACTTAAGATATCGAGGTTAAATATAGGCATACCTATTGGCACCCTAACTGGGCAGGCAGTGGCACTTGCAGTCGAAGAATACATCTTTCACCTAAATTAATGAGGTCACCTGGCAATTAACAATTTAAATTAGGATAGCCATCATGGTATGAACCAGCGAGGACTTGAACTCGATACAAACTCAAGCAAAAGCCAAAAGAAGTAACAATAAACTTTTTATTTTATTTTTGATAGAAGACAACAATTTTACTAATGTAAAAGAAAGATATAGTACAAATGATAATATGATATTATGGACAAGGCATCCATACTACAGCCACACAACAGATGCACTACAGAGTGTATCAATCAGCACTAAAAAACAGTTCTTTCACATGCTGCATGCCAGCTTACCAAGATACTGAAGAGAGGTGTTGGAGCAAATTCCTTCGAGAAGGATGCCCTGAAAGATGCCAAAAAATAGATATGGTTCTATAAATCACTACCCCTCATACTTATTTTCAAAAACTCTTGTATTTCTCTCTAACCAAATCACCCATATAATAGCAAAAATTGCACATTCCCAAAGAGTAACTCATTTACTTCTCTTTCCAAAATTGTTCTAATCCACACAAAACATTGATAATATAGAACTTGAAACTACCCAAGAAATGTCAATTCAAACAACTTATTCCATGAATTATGTATTCAGACAATGCAAAAATAAATGGCTAGCACTCTCATAATCCATTTTGCAATCCATAATTTGTCTTTCCTTTACAATTGCCAGTTGAAACGCTGATATGGTATCACTCAAACTCTCCCCAACTAAATAGACAAAACTTTGGCAAAAATCTTGTAAAGACAAGTGACGAGAGTAATTGGCCTAAAATCCTTAATTCTAAAAGAATTCTTCTTCTTCTTCTTCAGGATAAGACAAATAAACGTTGCATTAGTTATATCATTAACCACACAACTTCCCCGAAATTCTGAAGGCACTCTCATCAAATCCACTTTCAATCAGTGTTTTAAAACCAAGTCAGGCTCGACGAGTTGACCCGGTGAACTGACGAACTGGAGGCTAAACCGGGCCGGTTCTCATATTAAATCGTTTATGTAAAGAAACCGGATAAAACTCGTTAAACCAGACGGTTCTCCCCTTAACCCGTTGAACCAGACAATTTTTGTCAAACCCACTGGGTCAAGTAAAATTTTATAAAATCAGGCTTTTGGGTATTTTTGCCATAATTTGATCTTTGTCACTTTGCCTCATCGTATTTTTGCTCTCGTTCTCCCCTCTGCCTCATCGTTAGAGTTTGAGGTTTGATGACCCTTAGCCTCTCTCTCTCTCTCTCTGTGATGTGGATGGCTTGCTCACTCAAACAGCTGAACGAACTACGATTTTATGAAGGTAGGACATGATTTGTTCAAAGCTTCAATGGCGAGTTACTTCACCCCTCATTCTCTACGAATTTTATTCTCTAAAACAACAACAGGTATCGTCTCTCTTTGTCTCTGTCTTTGTCTCTGTCTCTCTCTTTCTATATATATTTGCCCTGGGTTTCACTCGATCAAGTGTTGAACTCGAACAGTCGAACAAATTATTGGCTTACGAAGCCAGGACAAGACTATCTCATATCTTTATTGGCGATTTGCTTAACACCCTCTTTCACTGTGGCTTTCTCTTCAGACTTGAGAATCTTGAGACATAGCAGACACTCCCTCCTTCTCTCTATCTCTCTGTGCTGGTTAGTTAGATCTAATATGATTTGTATGAATTCTTATGAAGTTGATTTCAAGAACTACATATTATTTGATTTGATTAACAGCAGAATATTGGAATTGAATGTATTGGTTTGATAAATTTTGAGTGTTTGTTTGATTTAATATATATTAAACATGTCATTTTTATAATTATTGTAATTTTTTAACCTATTTATCATTATTAATAATTATTTTTTATTTTTTTTTATTATATCAGTGGTTCAACCAGTGATCCAGTGGTTGAACCAGTGATCCATTGACCCGGTCCCTTCTCCGGATTAATGTCCGGGCCGGATTTTAAAACTACGCTTTTAATACCTCCCAACACTTTTGAAAATAGCCATAGTAAAACCATAAAACCATCTAGTTCAGGTGCTTTCGCTAGCTACACTCAAAAATAAGACTCCTTACTTTTACCTTCTCAAATGGATTCTCCATCCACCTTGAAATCCTCTTCTCGACGGGGGCACCACTCTAGGTCTATAATCTTTAGAGGTCATATATAAATTAAAAAAGAAAATCATAACCTCTTGTTCAATTTAATCCTCTTCCTCAACAAAGACTCCTCCATCTACTTCCAATTTATTAATAATTTTCTTTTTCTTATTCTCATTTGTAACTCTATGAAAGAACTTTAAATTATCATCCCCCTCCCTCGGCCAGTTCTCCATAGATTTTTGGCTCTAACTAATCTCCTCTCTAAAAATAACCTCATCAAACTTATTCCTAAGCTCTCATCTCTCTTAATTTCAAAATGCCAGCTGAAAAAATTACATGACCGAAAACAAATAATTTGTAGGCTACGGCCTCTTATTTATTCTTTAGAATCTGTTCGCCCCAATAGAAAGTGCTTTCTAAGGTAAAAAAGAAGTGCATTTCCTCTAGAGCAATGTTACAAAGACCTAATCAATTACAATGATTGGATCGGGCACCATCTAATATTGAAAAAACTAGGTCCTTATAGCCTTGCTCTTTCGGTCTTTCCTATAAGCTATAAGATATAGTCCTTTAAGTAAACTTAATATACAAAACTTGATGAAGTTAAGATATGTCTAATATTTACCACAATTCACATACTTACCAATAGAAGTGAATGGAGAAACAAAAAGTTGAAGAAATTTTGTTAAGGACAATATTCAACTGAAACGAGCAGAATACTAACTCGAATATAAACAGTAACGTGACAGAAGCCCTAAATAAAGATCGAATAATATAATTTGATGTTTCGTTCATTTATCAAACTCTAACTCGTACAGAGTGATGAATTATACCTCAACTTGGATGGAGAAGCAGCGGATGGTGTCGAAGCTTCGTCAAGGACGGTGTAGACGGATGACTGTTGTGTGGCCGGAGAAGAGGCGAGGATGAGGGCCTTTTCGTGGTGGAGCTTGTTTCAGGTAACTCGAAAATATGAGGGTTTTCTGATAGTGAATCGCGAAGTTCTGATAAAGAGAATAGGTTTGATAAGGAAACTATCCCTGACCCGTCGTAGCTGTATCTTGAGCAAGTGGATTTCACGGCTGTTGAATCACCCACTGAGGATGGGTGAGATCTAGATTGTTCAGAGATTCTGGGTATTGGTAGACACGGAAATCTCTTGGTC
>CM042197.1:1224161-1307710 GCA_023539305.1 Ilex asprella
TGGGTTCCATATTTATAGATCTACTTTTGTGTTTCTCAGAAAACATGACGACTGCAGCTAGACCCACATGGGCACCTGCTAAAGGTGGTAATGAACAAGGCGGTACTCGGATTTTTGGCCCATCTCAGAAGTATTCTTCAAGGGATATTGCATCTCACACGACCCTAAAACCAAGGTTAGACCTTATGAATTTTATTATTTTTGTTTATGTTGCGGAATTTCTTTGTGAATTGTTATCCAAAATCATATAATACCAGCAGAGCATTGTGTGCTCCAAAACTGTTTTGGCAACATCTACTAAAGGATGAGGTCCTTGAAGATGACCATGAATTAGGATTGTGTTCAGCTTTTCAATGTCTATCATGAAGTTAACAAACTTTGGATATAAATTTAGAACTGTTTGAAGGTGTGAATGAATTTGCCTGCGGAATGAACCTCATTAAATCCTGAAACTTGAGGTTGGAAATCTGAGCTTTCTAAATTTTAAGACATATAGCATGACAATGCAAGAAGAAAGAACCCCTGTTTGTTTTGCTCAATAAGTGGAAAGAAAGTACTGAGAACTAGAAGATTGAGGAGAAAAAGGAAGAACAAGGTACAAGAACTAAAAGACCAACCATAAATTTTGAAAATAAGGAGGAGAACTAGGCAGGGAGTGTGGATGTTTTGACACTCTGGAAGAACATCAGACAATTAGTCTAATGTTCTGGAGTGGGGATAATGAAAGATGGTTGGTTTGGCGTAGTTATTCGGTGTAGCGGTTCCCATCTTCATCTTTTGGTCCAATCAACATTCCTTCACCTTAGAAGTCTTTATATTAGCATTGATTGAGTTGTCTGCATGATTGTCTCTTTGTAAGGCTGATGGGAAATGACTTCATTCTCAGATGTAGCCACCCAGTCCAACTTTTACCACAATTATCAAAGAAAGGAAAGAACGAAATGAGAATTTTTGGGGTAGGGCTCGGGTAGGAAGAAGTGGCAAGACAATTGACTTGTTTCCCGGGCTTAGATATTCTTTTACCCTATTTGATTAGAAGTCATTTGCCATCAGTGACTTCATTTATTGGAGATTTTTATTGCAATGTAATGTTTTACTACATGTTGTAATTTTTTAGTCCTATTCAATTTAAAGTTTTTTTCGAAATTTATCCGTAACAATGACAAATAACACAAATTTCCTATTAGTCATACAATATCCAGGTATTCTCTAGTACACTTCAAACTCGGGTTTTAGATTGTCTTGTTGCGATTATTTCGTTGTTTTGGGGTGGTCAGTTGTGATTCAACTTCCAAAATCAAACCAAGTTCAGAATTTTTTAAGGCTATTTGACTTGGATTTGTATGGTACTCTAAGACTGCATCTGAGTTTTGTTTGCTCCATTTCCTTTATGGGCATGTTGAAAACTATTTATCTGTCTTTAGGCCTACTCACAATTTATGTCTTGGACCTAGATGTGTAAAACATAATAACTGAATCAGGATCATTGAAGGGATAGATGCAATTTGAAATTCTTCTTATCTCACACTCCATCTCTAAGTGGTTGTAGAATAGTTTGATGCATGATGAACTGTGTTGCATTTGAGCTTCCCGATGTTTTTATCAATCCTTGTTGCATACAAATGCAACTCTAGTATGCTTATGTCAGTTCTTCTTTTTATATAATGAAGACATAAATAATAGTACATCATCAAGGTCACCTGTTCGTAACTTCCGTTTGAGCAATGCTATTGAGACCTAATTTACTGACCTAATTCACTCTAACCTTTGGATTGGCTGTGGGGGCCATCAAACATTGGAACTTGGTGGTAATCTAATGGTTCTACTGCAGCCACATCATTATGTCAGCAAATTAGGTTAGTGTTTTAGGTCCAAATAATATTACTCCTTCCGTTTACTCGTCATCATAGTTATTAAATCGTATATCGGAAGGCGTATCGGTTTTTAAAAATAGTGTATCGTATCGTGTATCGTAAGTTACGGTAAAATTTTAAATAAATAATAATAAAATATATATACTTTTGAAAAAAAGTCATATATTCATAAAAACATAGTATTTCATTAATATTCCATCAACTATTCAAGTCATCAACATAGTCCACTAATATTATAATGCAAAGTTCACAACCATAGTTCACTAATTCAAACTTCAAACACCAAAGAGACTGGACTTTGTGAATAAATTAAAAAATTAACATTAATCAAGATTCAAAAATTTTGATACAAAAAAATAAAAAAAAATATTTTGCTTTATAAATAAATTAATATCATTTCTTCCACTATACAGGACGACATGTTTGTTGGAGCACTTGCCTAGCCTAAAATGACGTCGTTCGGTAAAAAAAAAAAATAGTTTTTGCACATATCGTTTGTATTGTATAGATACGTATCGTATCGTATCGTAAAAATGTATCGTGTATCGGACAATACAACACAAAAATTATACAGAACCACGATCCGTATTGTTTTAGTCATGTATTGTGACGTATCGTACGATACACATTACGTATCGTACGATACTAATAACTATGTTTGTCATATACTTAGACGACAAGTTGGTTTTGGTTTATTTATTTCCCTGACAATTCTTGACTGACTAACTTGATTCGGTTATGTACTTTCATAACTGGACCAATATTCTGAGTTAATTTGCATGAAAAATTACTGCCAATCCTCCCGGGAAGATCAAGGTGGCTGAATTCCTGGATTATAATTTTTGAAGCTGTGGGTTTACTATAATGTCATTTTTTTTTGTTATCCCTTTCCCATTTTGATGCCATTTGCATAACTTTATCTGATTTGTAACGTGTTGCTACAGAAAGGATGGACAAGACACCCATGAGGAACTGCAGAGGAGGAACCTCCGCGAGGAGTTGGAAGAGCGCGAGCGGAGGCATTTCTCGTCAAAGGATAAGGCCTACAAGGGTAAATGGTTTTTTGACCTTTGTTTTTGTCATACATCTTTAACTTTCATCCGAGTGCATGTTGTTTCATTTGTCAGTAATTTGTTTTCGTATAACACTTATTTCTATACATTTGCAGAAGACCGAGACCACCATAGGAAGGGAGGCCATCTTCTGCTGGAAGGTGAATCCTACCTCCTTTTTTATGAATGGTTCAAATAGAACAGTATATATAGCATATTTTATATGCATTCGTAGTCACCTAACTTCTTAGTCATTTACAGGGACAAAGAGAGAGTTTGAAGACCGCATCATTCCACGCAATGCAGATGCTGACGATGCTGATGTGGAAGTCAAAAGTGGCGATGACAGGTTTGTACTTTTGGGAAGTATATTTAGGTTGAACATGGTAAATGCTAGCTATAGTATAGTGCCCACTAGGTCGATTCAATGATTGCATACGTGATACGTGACTTTGTGGGAGTGGAGTTTTTTTGTTGGTGGGGATGGGTGTGGACAAGGTGTCCTCGTTGTTTGTGTAACTCAAGTCTTTGTATATACATATGTCTTTGCATGTGTGGGCATTGCAATTAATAGGTTTTTCATTTAGATTCCTTTTTTTGCTTGGTGTTGAAGTGACTAGTTTTACTTTGTTAAAAATTGGAAAATAATTCATTATCTTTTCCATGTTAGATACCTTTGGTTTCTAGTATACGTTGCTGTTGAAGTCACTATCAGTGTTTGCAAAAAATGTGCTAAATTATCAATATTGTATGGTCAGTGATGATGAGGACGATGATGATGAGGATGACACAGAAGCTCTTTTGGCTGAGCTTGAACAGATAAAGAAAGAGAGAGCTGAGGAAAAACTCCGAAATGTAAATTCTCTTCTCTTCATTCAGGAATGCCTGCGCTCTATGAGTCTTTTGTATTTCCTGAGTAGATTGAACAGTAGTTTTGATTAATAAATATTTTGGCATTTTTAATTGAAGCCCTAAGTGATCACTTATTGGCTGTTAATATTAGAACCATGGTCTTCTATGCTGTGGTGTTGCTTTAAAATCCGAACTTAATACCTCTTAATGTCTACATAAATGCTGAGAGCATGGTGGAGTTAAGTAAACGAACGTCGAAATGCATAGGTTTCATGTGTAGTTATGGATGTGGGTTGTGCTTTTGCAGGAAAGGCAACAACAACAAGAAGAACTAAAAGCCAAGGAGGCAGAACTGTTACGAGGAAATCCTCTGCTTAATACTGCAACCTCCTTTAATGTGAAAAGAAGGTTGGTTTTTTTAGGAACTGACCCCCCCCTGTAGTTTTGCCATTCTTTTGGATTGAATATTTTATATTTCTAATTATCATTTGCTCAGGTGGGACGACGATGTGGTTTTCAAGAACCAGGCTCGTGGTGAAACCAAGACTCCCAAGCGCTTCATCAATGACACCATCCGAAGTGACTTTCATCGGAAATTTCTCCAGAAATACATGAAGTAACTCCACTATTTGAGCAAAACTGCAGCCAGATATAGGAAGCCTATTGTGAAATCCTAGGAATTTCTAGGGTTCTTGATCCTTGTATGTAGCAAGAGGCAGCAGTAATTGCGCTGTGTTGGAATTTGGCTAGAAATGAATATGTAACATCACTGGACAGATCATATTGTGTGTGAAACTGACAAGTATTAATTTATCTAATGGATGGATTTATACTATGTGCTCTGCATTTTGTCAGGAACCTATGTCACAAGTGCATGTTCATATCTTTCATTGATTTAGTGTCCAGTAGTTGGTGCGTCAGTGACGATTCTCTTCTTTCATGTGAGGAGTTTTTAAACATAATTAGGCTTCCATATTCTCACAATACATCCAAATAGCGAAGCTCCCGCGCAAATTGGCGGGGTTAAAGAGGTTATTATGCAGCAAACGTATCAAAAAATATTTCTTAGATCTAAGTTTAATTTATTTATAGTCATCGGTACCACATTTTAACCTCGGGTTTCTTGGAGGGATGAGACATTGTGCAGGTTAAAAGCACAAAAGGGATGCCCAGTTGGTTTGTTAATCCGATAGCTAGTGAAGATGTCTGTCACTGATATTAGCTCCAGTCTGGATGTACCTCAGAGATTGCTGGGATAGAATAAGTCATCCTCCAATGCTAAAAAACTTAAAACATTAATCGATATAAATAAACAAGAGAAGCTAGCAACAGATTAGGTGAATTGGAAAAATTACTTGGTTGTGCATAAGAGGATAAATAAAACCCCAGCCACTATAGACTATTGAGTATCACCTGCATTCTAGGCTGCTTATGTACTGTTTTCCTTGCTTCTTACAATACCTACAGCTCAAAAAAGAAAGAAATGTTTAATGAGATGATTGAATCTAAATGACCTCTCTCTCTCTCTCTCTCACACACACACACACACACACACACAAAGTAACTAATGAACACTTCTGTGTACATGATAAATCATGGAACTAGACAAATCTGTAAAACAAATACATAGCAATGTACAATTTCCTTTAAACAAGCTGCCAACAACCAAGATATCATTTACACACACAAACAGTAAAAGAATGAAGAAAAACAAACACTCCATGAACAATTAGAACGAGACTATAACAAAACAGCTTGAAAAAATGTGTTGGTTCAGGGAGGCACATGACCACACTGGCGAAGCTACTCGTGTGCTTGAACCGCTGATTTCCCATCCAACCAGCTCAACTACAGTGCATGGTTTCTTCAACAATCGCAAACTTTCTTTTTCTGGTCGAAGAAGACATTGAAAACTTACTTCCTACTTGTTACTTCCCTTGGGTTCATCCAAAACAAATTCTTGATACAAATCCTTAAGAGCAATCACAACAGTAGTTATCAGCGGCCCCATTATCGCTCCCTGCAAATGTATAAACACATGCAACATAAGTCAAATGTCCACAACCAAATATATAAAATTTCCATGACATCACACAATACAACGTATTTTATAAAACTGACAGCAGATGTTGCTAAATGAACAACATAAACAGTAAATCAAAATCATCAAGGAAACATAAGCATTATTTGATCACTGTCACTTTTGACATGTTACTGTGAGGAATTAATTGTTTACTATTCTTTTCCTTCTTAAGCAAGAAGTGCATATGGAAAAGACGCTTCCCAGATGACAAACTCCTTGACATCTAAGAGAAACCTAATCATCTGAATTGAAGACCATAAACATTAGGGATAAAAATACAAAGAGCCTCATTGACATTGGACTAGTTACACTTCACCCCTCTGTACTTCAGGTTGTGATACTAAACTACCAAACACGAGTGAAGTGCAACCATCACACTTCATGCCCACATGAATGGTCCCAATTTGCACAATCTCTTGGGATATTGTTTGGCTTATATATATTGATATTTATGCTATTTTAATCATCTAGATGATGCTTATATCTTTTGATAAGTTACTTCACTTTATTATAGCCTTTTCTTCACCCTCTGAAAGAAAAAAACTCATACCCACTGGTCTCTAGGCAACACAAAACAAATTAAATGACTAAACTACCCCTAATACTAAAATAACTAAATATATTCTAACATCTCCCCACAAACTCATGATAATGTAGATGAGAACATCAAGAGTTTGCCAAGCAGAAGACAAAAGCGTGTGATTGTGTAAGACTTTGTAAGAAAATCCACCAACTGCATAGTGGGCCAAGCAGAAGACAAAAACGTGTGATTGTGTAAGACTTTGTAAGAAAATCCGCCAACTGCATAGTGGAATGAAGAAAGGGGAGACAGATAGTGTCCAACTACAGGTGATGGTGCACAAAGTGACAATCAATCTCAATATGTTTCGTGTGCTCATGAAACACTGAGTTGTGAGCAATTTTGATTAGCACTTTATGTTGTTAATGGGATTTGGATAAAAAATGGCTTTGATACCATGTTAACTTTGATCAAAAAAGAAAAGATTGAGAGGAAACAGAGAAATATCGTATTGCCTAATTGACATTGTTCTAGCATGCTTAATAGATTACACAATAGAGAACTTACATATTAGGGCAACACAAAATAAATTAAATGACTAAACTATCCCTAATATTAAAATAATTAAATATACTCTAACAATAAGCAGTTACACTTTAACTACTTTCCCCCTCTACAAAATTTTCCTCCCATTATTTTCTCTCTGAAGTAAAATTCCCCCATGACCACCGCCATGCCACCACCCACCCTCCAACCCCGCCTCTTATCGTCATCACCACCTAAACCCACCTCCCACCATCGCGAACAAACCCAACCCAAATCACGAACATCCTCCATGAGATTTCCACGACTGCTGTTGATTATTTGGGGTTCTTTTCATTTTCTCACAAAACAAGAAAAAAGGACAAGGATGGGAGGAGCGCATAACAAATATCATCCAGCATGATTTAGTCTTATAGCCAAGAAGTTTTATTATCTCAGTCATTCAAGGGATCAAATGTTACAAGTAAAATTATTTAGTTTCATTACATTGATCAGTACAAAACTTCTTCCTACATGTCTCTTTCACAACATTAAAAACTGTTAAAGAGTCACACTTCTGAACGAGAGAGCCCAACATTTCAATCTTCTTATTCCAAGTAGCAGCACTTCTCTCCTACCATTTCCCTGTCATATGCAAACAAAATTACCTACCTAATCTCAGAGATGCAATGCTATATCTGGCTGCTGGCGTGAACCAATC
Source organism: Ilex asprella (assembly GCA_023539305.1). Taxonomy (NCBI): domain Eukaryota; kingdom Viridiplantae; phylum Streptophyta; class Magnoliopsida; order Aquifoliales; family Aquifoliaceae; genus Ilex; species Ilex asprella. The sequence goes on from CM042197.1 coordinate 1,231,786, forward strand.
TGCAAGCTAGAACTAAATGAGCTTGGAGCCTGAAATCTAACATTCAAATCGGGTGGGATTGGAAGAGTATACTGAATATGGTGTGGTGGATAACTGCTAAAACGGTTTCTCAGATTACCCAACATCAAGTCGTATATGTGAATTGGGGCTTTCATATAGGACTAGTGAATCCCAACACACACACACAAAAGATCGAAATTGTTGGTTATAATGGCTGGTGAAGGTCGAATAGTAATTGAGAGGGCTCAGCCAAAATATAGTAAGTAATTGAATGCTTGGTTGATGAGTGGGCTGCTTCTTATGATGAGTGATCACACAGTAATGACATTGAAAAAAGAAAATGAGGGGCATGTTAGATATATTGGCAATTACTGTTAATTCTGTCATGTTTGCATTATATCAATTAGTCCAGATGGCTTGATATCATGAAAGGACGTACAAGGGATGAAGTGCAACTAGCTCAAAGTAGAACACAGTTTTTTTCTATTTAACCCTTGACTCTAATTAGCTTTTCAGGGATGCTGCAAAAGAACTATGCATAAAGAAAGCTTGACACCTTAAATAGTCATAAATGACATTCCTAGACACGAGGTAAGAAGCAGGAAAAGAAAACACTAGCATCGGAAATATTCGGAGGTGAAGTTCATGCTGGATCACAACAAAATTAAAATGATTAATTTGGCATTTACCTCTAGTGCAGATGGGAACAATGTCATTCCACCAATAATGCTGAGCCCAGTAAGATATGCACTATGACCAGGAATATCCTCTTGGATTTCAGTAGTCCCATAATCCATAAGCACAAGATGAATAATGGACAAGCTGATGGCCAATATATATCTACCTTCCAGCACCAATTGCAAAGCCGCTGGAATTGTTGAGAGCCAAGAGGGAAAGATCGGAAACAGAGGGCTGATGAATGCAAGTATGGTAGACATGTACAAGAAGTGTATTGAGTATAGCTTAAATAAGAGCCAAGTGAGACATCCCTGAAAGAATGCAATTTCAGCAGTTGCCAACAGAACCCCCGAAATAGCTTTATCAAGGACCTCAACACATCGAGTCCTTGCAGATTGTGAAATTGGAAGCATACACATCACTTGCTCTGTCACCCCACCTGACTCTGATGTGATAAGATAATACAAAACCCAGAAGAAAATCATTGATTGGGACACAAAATTGAAAAGACCTGCAGCTCCAGAGACAATGGAGCTGCAAATCACAAACACCACTTTCACACTACCACCTAGAACAGATTTACTGCTGGCCAATACACTTTGCATCACATCCATTCCTTGAACAGCATACCCTTTTGCCTTCTCAACCAAATCCTCCCTGGTGATCAGCAATTCCCTAAAGATTGCATCAACTTCTGTATAGATCCGCCCCCATTCACGATCAATAATCCTCTTCCTCAAACTCAAAATCTTCTCAGTGTATGGGGAGGGGGACATCATAGCCGTGGAGCGCTCAGAAGAGTTCACTGCTGGGGTGACCACAAAATGCTTTATCCCGGTGACAAATTCCGTCATATTATACTGCATTGCCAAACTGTCAATTTGCTCAGAGACAGTCTCATACAACTTGGTACTGTACATATCCACCATCCCAGGCACATCATTTTCATCCATCCATTTCTTAACACCAATTTTCTCCGCATAATTACTTTCTTGTACATGGGATTTCAGTGCAAATACTGCATCTTTCCCCTCAACTCCAATCTTATAAGAAAAGAAAATCAATCCAGCCAAAGACCCCACAATCATTCCAACAATCAATCCAACAGCCACTATGGTTTTTAATTTTTTCAATATTCCTCGCGTAAAATATGAGGAAATTGGGCTACGACGAAAACTCTGACTCCTAAATGATGATACCGCAGACATAGTTGATTCAACTCTACTAGAGGTGAACATGAAGCCCAATGCAAGAAGTGCTATAGACCCAATACCACCAATGTGTTCATAAGCCATCACAAACACCCAAAAAGACACAAGCCACCTGAGCAAAATCGAAAACCCGCTTCGATTCCGCCTGATAGTATTGGATTTCTTTCGACGAAGAAGAACCCGGAGTAAAACATCCTTGATATCAACAAGGGTACCAACAAAAACCCTGAATATAGCTATGGGTACAGCCAATACAGTTTCTGTGAGGCCTAAGTTCAAGGGTTCATACCAAAACGCAACCAGGGTTTGTTGAATTCCTCTCAAAGGGATTGAACAGAGCACAGCCCATTGTATAGGCCTCAAATACTCTTCCAGTAACTTACAGACCCCATAAAGTAGAAAGATTGTGAAGGCCAGACCAGCATGGGCCATGGCTATGTACATGGCGAGACGTACCTGGGGGTCTCCAGAGAGGGAACTGTGATCTGGGTCTTGGGTGTTGGGCTCTGAGGATGATGACGCGTGGGGTTCCGGCGACGGCGCGTGATTCTGGGGGGACGAGTCTGGTTTGCGGACGGAGGCGGATCGGAACATGTCTTCCCACGGAGGGGATGATGAGCTTGATTGGGACTTGGGGTCCGAATATGGTACCAGCTCCATTTGACACAAGTTCTACACTACAGAGAAAAAGAGAGTTCAGAGAGAGAAACCTCCCTCTCAAGAACTCCCAGTAAGTGTCAGATGAGAATCTCAATGGTGTTTTTAGATTCTGCAGAACAGGGGGGAGACAGAGAGAGAGTGAAGGAGAGAGACAAAAAAACCAGGAATATCTGACACGGGGGAGTTCTGAATTTGGTATAGACTGGTTCGAAATTACATGTTAGTTTTATTCTTTTTGGATAAGGTCATTGTGTTGAAACTAATTCAAACGCACTTTAATTCATTATTTTTATTTAATTAAATGATCATGTCTAAATTAAAATATTTATGATAAATAAATTTATTTTGACATACTCTCAAAAAATTACTAAAATTTAAATTTATGAATTTACAATTCATAAATTAATACTTGAGGTTGAATTTTATTTTATTAGCTAGACATGGTAGTTATTCTACACAAACGAACCGTACACTCAAATTTTTTGGTATCACCTTAATTTCGACGTAGTTGTCTTCTTTTTGATCAAATCTCAAAAAAATGTTAATTAAAACATAAATTAACTCTAATATCTTTTATAATTAAAAAAATAAAAAAAAAATGTGGTTGTGGTTGTCCAATGGACTCTTGACTGGTTCTTATCTGTCGGCTATTTATGTAGAGACAGTTATTACCATGGAGAGTCCACACACACACACACACACATATGTAAAGCTGCTTTCCAATTATGTTAGCTTTTTTTTTTTTTACCAATACTATTGAAACATAATTAAGAAATATATCTAAGGGACATAATTTAGAAATAAGGTAATATTATTTGGACTTAAAATATTGATCTAATTTGTTAATATAATGATGCGGTTGTAGTAAAACTATTGGATCAACACCAAGTTCTAATGTTTGGCGGCCCCATAGTTAATTCAAAGATCATAGTGAATTAGGTCAGTAAATTACGTCCCAATAGCATTATTCTTTGGGGATATAATGAGTTGTCATCAATGAAATGAAATAATAATGAAATATATTTAATGATGAGTCCCATTATAGCATTAAATGAATTTATTATCATTTTATTTTTGACAACTCATTATGTTCCCAAATTATGTCTCAATAGTATTGCTCTTTTTGTTTTTTGTTTTTTTTTTTTTGCGTGGGGTGGGAACATTATAAGTTCTAGTGTAATGACCAACATGCCCTTGTGTTTTATGTAGCAAATCAAGTGTAAAATCCAACAAGTGCCCCATTTGTTTATGATAATTGGTCAATTTCCCCCCTTATTTTTTCTGAAACCACGGTTATTTCTTTTGGTTTTGAAAGTACTTAACCTATTGCTCCTTCTGTTTGTTTCACTCTCAGAACCGTTGGGCATGTTATAACATTTGGAAAATGCTATGTTATCTTGTATCCCAAAAAATCCATCTTAAATGAATTTATACCTTCACACACATCATATTCTACAAAAAAAATAATTTATTGTGGTTCACGTAGTAGGGGTGCAACTTGGGCCGGTCAACCCAAATTTAACCCGAGACCAACCCGAAAAAATAAAGCTTGGGTTAGAATTTTTAATAATTGGGTTAGGTGTGAACAATTTTTTTTTATCCAAATTAAATTCGGGCAAGCCTCGGATTGTCGAGTTGAACTCAAATATATATAAATATATAATATATATTTAATTAAAATTAATATTTATCTTCACTCTTTAGAGTCCAAACTTTCACTTCAATTCAAGTCTTTTCTCTATTCCTCTATCACCCTCAGATCCCTTTCTCACTCGTTACTCGTCTCTCATCTGGATTCAAACTCTTAACATCTCTTTCTCATTCGTCTAAGTCGTCTCAGACTCTCAGTCTTACTCCGTTACTCGTCACTCCTTCTTCTTTTATTAACCCGAATTAAGTAACTTGAGTCCAACCCGATTTTTAATCCGAATTAAATTCGGGCAGTACTTGGGTTGAGATAGAGTTAGAGTTAAAATTATAGTTGAAGATTATATAACTAAGGTTAGACTAGGATTGACCTCTCAACCCGCCTAACCCACCTGAGTTGCACCCCTATCACATACTGATGTGAGGGTAACATCTCATTTAGGATACAAGTTGGGATAACATAACATTTCTCCTAACGTTTTAGCCAAAATTCTAAGTACCGTATAGCTTAAAAGATGTAACAAAATTAATGTTTATTGAATAACTAAAAGATCCCTCTCCATTGAAAATTGATAACAATATGGCATGATACATGGAGAATGTTGAATTCAATTCACCCTCCACTATAACTGATGGAATTTCTAGTGGTATAAGGATAGGATTAGAACGAACATCAATTTATTGCTAAAAACATGTACCATAATATTTGTGAAAAAAAATTATAATATCTGAATGCAACGACGCTCAAATTTTTCATTCTTACAAATAATATGTTTCACATATGATTTCAATATTTCTTGTGTTTTTAACAAAGAATATGCTTTGATCATATTTTCTATTTGTCCTAAATGTTTTCACTTTTAGATAAATTATTGGTTTACCTTCATTACTGTTTTATTGTTTTAAAACCCTTATCATATATTTCTAAATATGTTTGTTTTGAGAGAAATTGATGGTTAACTTGTTTAGCGTATATGCGTGGAGTAGTCTGTTATGTTTATATTCTGTCAAAAAAACAAAAAAAAATTAGCCTTATGGGCCTATGCAATGCACGAGATATATATTCTTTCATTTATTTATTTATTTCACCTTGTCACTTAAGAGAATAAATAAAAAAATTAAACTAAATCATTGAATAATAAAAATAAATTTATGCAAATAAATTTGAAAAGAATGGTGGGTAGTTAATGGGAAGTTGAGGGATAATTACAAAAGACACATGATGTAATGTGATTGAAGGAAGACTTAGTATGACAATTAAAAAAATTAAAATTTTAGAAAATTAGAAGTGTGGAGCAAAGGGGTGCCCTATCTTAATGGTTTTAACACCAAAACAAATGGAAGAGGCAAACTAAAAAATATTTCAAAGTCAAAGGGATTGATTGTAATTTGAAGAAAAGTGAGCGGGCACGTTAGCAATTGCTAGAAAATAAAGTAGACATATTGTATTTTACTCGTCAATAAACTACCCAATTTCTGGCCTGAACCTCTTAGGTTTGGTGGCTAGGATTTGATAAAAAAAAACAAAAAAAAACTACCCAATGCATTATTTTAGTGCATTATTTTAGTCGCCAATGAACGGCGGACGGCCCATGCCACGCATTATTGTGGATTTTGGGGCCTACATTTTGGACAGCAGAGGTGGACATGTAGAAGCTTTTGAAAATTGGATTTGGATTTTAGACCAATGTTTCAAGGACTTGCCTACTGTACTAAAAAAATAAAAATTTGATATTATATCAATTTTTATAATATTTGTGAGTATTTATAATATAAAATAGGGACAGATTTCAATAAATTTATTAGACAGTCTCAAATAGATTCATCTAACGATTGCCAATATTCTTTTCAAAATTATTTACACTGTGTACCATGTATTCAGACACGAGTTACTCCTAATTTTTATTATATTTATGAATATTTTTATCACTGTTGTAATATAAAAAAATTTATAAAAATAATTACCACATCAATTATAAAAACACCTATAATAATAATAAATTATGTACAAAACTAATAATTTTTTTTACTGAATAAAAATATCTATTAAATAATAAAATTTAGAGGTATGTTACCGATTTTTTTTTAACACCGTAATCAAGTCCATGTTTCAAATGTCACTGGTTTAGCACTAATTATATGCTATGTTTGCATTTGGTCAATTTTTTTGAATTAGTTAAATTGACAATTAATTATAATATAATCACATTTCCAAGACTAATTGAATAATAATTAATGTATTAAACTGAAATTTTTTTAAGTTGTCAATATTTTTATTTTTCTTATCAATAATGTTATTTGAACTTAATTTGTTAACATAATTTCTTCACCTAATCTATTACAACCATTGAATTAGTTGTCGGTTCTAACAATTATTAAGACCCACTATGAATCTAAAAGTTATGAATGATTAGCTCAATAAATTAAATTATCCACTAAAATACTTTAAGAATTACCGATTAAGCTCTGTCTCGATTTCTTTCTTCAGCTGGATAAGTACAACTTTCATCAGTAAGTTTGTGTTTGTACATTCAGGCTACTATAAGAGGAGTCCGAAAATTAAGACCTGTCCCTAATCCAAAACCTGTAGACACACCACCTGAAAATTTAAGTTTCAGCAGAGAGAGAGACATTCATATATACCTGATGATTATCAGAGCCAGTGTTGTGGCTTGATTGTGCATTCCCACCAGCTGGACTTAGCTGCATTGGACTGTAACTCTCGTGGTACGACCCGCCCGGTAACCGGAAAGAAACAGAACGGGGTGTCATGAGGTCTTTCGGAAGGTTTGAGCTCGGCATTCGAAAAGAAGCTGATCGGAACATGTCCTGCCATGAGAGGTCCGAGCCCGATGACCCGGAATTAAATTCAAGCTTATTACCAGGCATTCGAAAGGAAGCTGATCGAAACATGCCTTGCCATGAAAGATCCGAGAAGCTGGAATTAAATTCAAGCTTATCACTTGCAATTTGTCCCATTGTGTGATAAGCTCCAGGGTGTATAGAGCTACTTTTTTTTTTTCCCTTCCTGCAGAACTGTATGAAGAGGGTGTGTATCACTGCGTGTATACATATAGTGAGAGAGAGAGAGAGAGAAGCTTCCGTGAAACTTCTCAAATTGCACCTACGACAGCAAGTTCAGTAGAGGAGGTTGTTTTATAACTTTTGTTGCAGTCTTTATATGTCTCTTGACCATTATATATATATAAACCTGATTAGTGACATAAGCCGGGTGTGAAATAGAAAAGGATTTTATGTGAAGGCATAACCAGCTCCCATGTGATCTATTAATAGTTTGTTCTATGGTAACCTAATTGAATCATCTAACTGGAGGATCATATGCTTGTAAAGCATTTCAAACATTGTTCAAATTGGCGAATTCGTATTTCACCAGCCTCTCTTCGATAATAATTTCAAACAGTGAAAAAAAAAAAAGTCAGACGGTCTGTAACTTGATAGATCTAAAAAATTTGACTAAAATTTGGCATATTTGGTAAAGGGTAATATAGTAATTTTATCACCTTTTAGAATATTGTAAGTATGCCGTTATTATATGTAGCTCTCATACTATATAGTAACACTTAGGGTAGTCTTTTTTGAATTCTTGTATTTTACTATTTTCATAGTGGATTTAGCGTGACTTCATGATTTTTTTCATGGGTCTCCGGTTTTCCCACTTAAATTTAAGTGTTTAGGAAGTTAATCCAAGACAAATCTCTATTTTTGGTGAATAGGTTGACCTCCAACCCTTCTTGTATGAGTTTAAAAATAAGATTACTAAGTATGACCTCACTTCATCTATGACGATGCATCGCTACCCACGAGAGCAGCCATGCAAGTTTGATCATATAATAAGCTTAAGCTTCATGAGATGGAGACAGGCTTTTTTAACAATATCCAGTTTACTATAGTTAAAGTTAGGTAGGCTGACATAGGACTTGCTAAGAATTCACTTGAGAAAATAAATATGTATGTGAACAAATCAGTTTTGATGATCTCATTGACCGACAAACTTCCAATGAAGGGAAAAAAAATCAACGGCACCCACTTGGTATCTTACATGAAAGATTTGAGATATGTTACGAATGGAGATAAATTTATTATTCAAGAAGGCCTGAAAGAAGTTTAGGATCAATGCTAAATGTAGGAGTCTAATTTTGCAACATTTTGCTTGACAATTTGAACCAATCGTAATTGAATCGAGTTAGTTTATACTCTTTTTTTTTATTCAACGAGTATTTAGGTCAGTTTATGTACATTTCGATTAATTTCCTTCCCAGTCCAGTTAAAGATAGATCATTTACATTGGGACACAAAAAAATATTGATTGGTTAACGCTCATACCAATTTGATAGAGAATTTGAACATTTTCTTAACTATTGAAACTTAATTTTTTCAGTTTTAAGGGGATCTTGCCTTCTTAGAGAGATATAACCACCATAGACTAGCTTGTCCATAAGGCTATGATCTGGCTAGGATTTCCCATGCAGTCTAGAGATCTAGTTGACGCTTGGAAGGAATACACTGATGTCCTTGAAAGATAGAACTTGGCCATCTCGGTCTATTGCAGTGAATGACTTTTTATACTTCTTGTCACAATTGAGTAGGCCAGAAGCAAGAAAGACAGATCAGTTCGTTTGCAATAGATCTTAGAAGAAAAAGAAGACCCCCATAGCACTCAAAGCAGAGGGGCTCTTGAGATATTTATTCCTCATGGTCTAGCTCCAAAAAATTGTCAAGATATGAATTCAAAACGTCTGATTTTAAAACTCGTCACTATTATCACTTGAACTACCTTTTATGTTAAATTAGACCATACTCAAAGTTAGATAAAATGGGCCTAATTTTTCAGCATTTTGTCGAAGTACGATTTCAACTCATGCTCTTCTCTCATGCTCAGAAGTTTCTGTTGAACTGCAGTTGAATATTAATCTAAACTTAATGAGTTATAATCGAATCAAGTTTAAACATGCTAAATCTCAGGTCAAAACATCCCTAGCCGCCTATCATTGTAGCAGTTGGTTCTGATTTATTTTGGGATGTTTTTTTTCATTTGAAGGTGAGAGATATCCGAATCAGTTTACACGCACATTTTAGGACGTTCAAATCTAAATTTTACTTGTAGCACATAAAAAAAATTGAGTTAGAGATTCCGAAAAAACTACAAAAAACTCATATAACAATGATAACATTCTGTTGCATTCTCTCTCTCTCCCTCTCTCTGTTTCCTCTGCAATAAAAGAGTGACAACATTGCTCTCTGACAAGTATCAAGTGACAATTCAAAGATGGGAGGTGTTAATTTTTCTGCGAAGACAAATGTAAGCAAAGAAGCGATAACCAAGAGCCATGGCCAACAATACCCAAACTTCTTGTAAGCCACCGTTTAAATTCACAGTGTCAAACGAAGGTGAACTCTGCAGTGTCCGGCAACCTCCTCTGCTTCCACACTCATACAATTCATCTCCTGAATATTGCACTTTCAGCAGGAGCCTAAATCCATAGAACATGAAGGATACATACTTCATCCACTGCATGAATTTTGGTATGTGCTGCAATAAAAACCAACATATTGTAAGCCGGTTATGTAGTTGTGATCGACAATGAATTGACTAAACACAACTTATACACGACACAGACTCTACTGTACACAATTATAAGTGAGTTTGGTTGGGTATGGAATCAGTGACTTTTGACAAGACACCCACCACTTTATATGACTATAAAACATGACAAGACCCATTAATAGTCTTAACTTAAATCTATATCAGTCATCGTATAATCTTGGTGCTATAAGCGCATTGCCATGTAGCAGTAAAGAATCATAACATTCATAAGAATTTCCAATGCTTCGTGTCGAGTGCAACTATCCATGGAGCAATGAAACTAATAACCTGAATACCTGTATATTTGAATACCTGAACATAATAACCTCCTGTGAGAAGGAACAACATTAGCACCAGAGAAGCAATCATCCCTGCCCTTTTAACACTCATTACTGCAGCTCCAAAGAGCTCTCCTGCACCCTAATCACAAAAAAGATCAATTAAAATTAGCTGAGAATTCGGGAAAAGAAAGATTTTAACATTACTCATAACTTTTTATCACGACCATTTTGAGATTGCACAAAAGTCAATAATTTTCATGCAGCTAACACTAACAAGGTAATAAAACTTACTTGGCTTGTAATAGCTATCAATAGTATTGCAGACAATGTCATGAAGAAGCACTGAACTGTTCTCTTAAACCCAGCCATGAAGTACAGAATGCACATAAAAAGAGTAGGATACAGAACATGTGCCACCATGTCACACAAAGTGCTACACACATAATATACACTTAATCTGTACATATCTGATTTCCTTTCTTTCACCAAATAGAGCTTCTCAAATGGGAACACATATACCGCTCCGAATATTGATGAAGATGTCCAAAAGATACAGACATAGAACATCAAACCAAGCTGCAATTGAGGGTCAAATGAATCACCTTTTTATTTTGCAAAAGTTTAGTCCCAAAAAAGATTTGCAGAAAGGAAAATTAGTAGGACATTAACTACAATTTGTTGTTTAAAATAGCAGGTGGTTTTACCTGATCTCTGAGTTGAGCCTCAGTTTTGGTGTCTGATTTCCACCAAAGAAGGCCTAACAACACTGCTACTCCTAGTGCTTGAGCCAGTCGTAGCTTATCGAAGTAATCTCTCCACCTCTCTTTAAATGTTCTCTTACATAGTATCATGAATTGTTCCCACCAACTCATTGTCCAATCCTTCTTGACCTGAATGGCTAATTGGAGATGGTCTGGTGTCTTTGCTGCTTGTTGATTATCTGCTTTTTCTTTTGGCTCTAATTCAATCCTGTATTTCTGGTGCAGATACTATTATACCGAAAACAATGATGTGAATGGGAGGATGAAAGGCACAGTTCATAATCGAAAATGACAAACAGAATGAGAGAACCAAAGGAGAATGAAAAGCTCACTCTTATTATGACCCTCTCATATTCAGAAGTGCTTTGAGGTGCCGGTAAATCTTCAGGAACACTAATATCATTCACTTGTCCAGTTGCTAAATCCAGCAAGAATTCCGCAGGGTTCATAGCTATCTCTGGAGAGAATCTTAGGGACGAGAAGTAAACAATCGATTCTCTGGCCTTCCCACAATACACAGGGTAGCCTTCTGATATCAACAAAACCTTGTCAAACATGTGAAACATCCTGCTTGAAGGCTGGTGGATAGTCGTAATTATTGTTCTTCCTGCCTGTATGCCCATGAAATACAACCTTTAGTACATTTTATTTTTTGGATTCGTACCTGAATTAGTGTCAAATTTTGTTATTGGTAGTTATTCAATCCGAAAGTAGCTTAGATCCTCAAATTTTGTGTAAATATTCAGTCCATAACACTTAAATCGTATGTTGTGACTCACAAATATTTTGAGAAGTACTGAATTCTCCAATATCAGCACGGAACAAACATGGTGCAGTGTAATGAATACTACGAGTTTTGCAGGATTTGGGCAGAAGTGCACAGTCTCATACTGTTATTCTCACAGAGTTCTCTACCTTAGCAACTCCTTGAAGGATCTGAAGGAGTTTGGTTGCAGAGGTCGAATCAAGTCCCGAAGTTGGTTCATCAAGCAACAGCAATGAAGGATCAACAAGAATTTCATATCCTATGCTGGTTCTTTTTCTTTCTCCCCCGGATATGCCTTTAACAAATGCCCCTCCTATTCTTGTGTGACGACATCTGTGTACGTAGGGAATTCAAAAACAGACGATTATAACAATGACATTGAGTTTGTTCACATTACAAAGCTTCATAATCATAAGCAAACGTATAAGCATAGTTTTATACAAACCTTTCAAGGCCTAATTCCTTAACAATCATCTCGACTCTTTCATGTTTTTGCCTTCGGCTCATGTTGCTTGGAAGTCTTAAAAATGCTGCGAAAACCATTGTTTCCTCTACTGTCAACTGTGGAAAGAGCACATCATCTTGTGTCACAAATCCAATCCTGAAAAGCAATCAACATAATATCTTAAACTGATTCGAAAATATATATCCCAAAAGGCATTAGGAAAGAAATCCTGATGGATTTATAGAATAAGCTAACCTCCTCTTAAGAGCAGGATTGTATGGGATGTCATTGTAGGTGATGGTTCCTTTAACGTTTTCGTGTAACCTTCCCCCTATTATCTTTAACAACGTTGTTTTCCCACTACCAGAAGGCCCCATTAAAGCAAGGATTTCACCCGGGCGAATACTTCCTGTTATACCTTTCAATATCTGCTTGTAATTATCTTGATCCATGTTCAGTTGTGAGGCTACCTTTGACACAACTGCCTTCACTGGGTTGCTGGAGGTTGCTTGGTTAATTTTTACTTTATATTCCACATCTTCAAACTGCATTTCAAACAGAAGTAGAAAAAAAAAATAGTCGGGACAAGAATTTGTTGAGTTGAGTTAATTTGAACCGGGAAACCTCATAAGATAGACTACCTTGAGAAATACTGGAAGGGGGCGATCTTTACTGTTATATGGTGTCTCGTTGTCAATATCAATCTCTGTGCTCCTATTTCTGATGTAGGCTTGAGACATGAACTCTACGTTATGACCAAAGCCATTGCTCCCTGCAATTTGCATGGAACCCATTGTTGGAGGGGACAGTGACAAGTCTTCAATCTCATCTTCTCGTCCTGTTTCCATTGGGACTAATAATCGAAAACTTGAGGCTCAATCTTCTTTAATGGGGATTCGTAATCAACTGTTACACACCAAAAGCCTGCCTATATAGTGAGGAAGGGTGTTAGTTGTTGAGCCACATGCTTTTTATGCCTACACTTTGTAACAAAGGATTAGTTTTAGTTATGACACACCCTTGGTACTTCATTGACTAGCCGAGTTGACACATCAAGAACACGATTAGGAGAGCTCAATCTTAAGTCAACTAAATTCTTATCTTGACAATATGCATGAAGTCTGAGTTTCAACTACAACTTACTTGATGACTTTGCCTCATTTAAATCCTACCATGGATTAGGATTTACCAATGGTTCAAATCCTATATTTTGCACTTTTTTCATAAATAAAACACAACAAATTGAGGAGAAAAGAAGAAAAAATAGACTCAATAGAAAACTAATTGAAAGAGTGCGACATCGTATTAAGTCGTTAGAAGCTACAGAATCTAATGTCTCAAAGCAAACAAGCACCAATCGGATAAAAAGGATGAAGTGGACATCTTTGTCTCGTACAAATTAGAACAATTGATGGATGAATATTGTATGAAATTGATATCAGTAAAACTTTCAATAACTAAGATATTATAAGAATATGAAATAAAATTTTATAAGTCATCAATAGAACGTAAATCTTCTAAAATGATTGTCATTAGACAGTACAAATGATGATGGTGGAAGGGGGTGAAGCAAGCTGCGTAGTCTTTATGTTTTATATTTTCTTAGATTATTTTGAGAGTTACCATGTATGGCCTTCGGTGCTTGATTGTATTTTTTTTACTCTTTATTTCCTTAATCTTAATTTTATTTTATTTAGTAAAAAAAAACAAACAAGTACAACGTCGTATAACAGACAACTATAACGGGAAGTCCAAGGAAACCTCGTGGACTACAAATACAATAGGAAGAACAAGAGAGAGAAAGAGAATCAGAGATATACACATACGCCTTACAGGAGCTTTGCAGTTCAAAAAATTTAAGCACAGATTCAATCAAACCCTAAAGAAGCAATTCAGACAGAGAGAATCGAATAGGATGGAAGAATCGCGAGAACTTCTATTGTGTTGGCTCGCGAACTCGGGAGTTGAGATTCCACCAGGTGTTTCGTCGATTCAGGACTTCACGCCGGCCACGTTGGTCTCAACCTGCTCTCAATCACTTCGCTTGATTGATAATACGTCGTCGTTTCCCACATCTCTGCCTGACTCAATGGCTGACCAGTTCAAGATCTGTACAGACATCGCCGCTGCCGTGAAGAACTTGGGTTACATCGGAGACATGAGCTTCCACAAGGTTAAATATAACAATTCTTCTCTTTGTTAGTTCGTGAATTTCTGTGCAGTTGAACTCTCTGTTTAATTACTGAGATAATCTAGTAAAAGTGACTTAAAAAGTTATTAATTGCAGCAATAAATGTCAGAATATAGTGGTATTGTATTGTCTGGTTGGATTAGTGTTCAAGACCCATCAAACATGAAAGTTCATTACCCTGTCTGTTGTAATTATTAAAATCGTTAATGATTGTGGCTGAACCAATCTTTGTTAAGCTGGATGTAGGTATGAATCAGTTGAATAACCTTAGTAATGATAGCATGTTCAGTAGATTTCTTTGTGATTGGGTTCTGTTTGCTATGGAAGCTAGGGTAAAACAGAAAGGTTATACAATCTGTTGCATCATTAATTTGATTGCCTTTACTCCTATTTTCCAGCAGTTCATCAGATTTATTGCTTTCCGGGCTCTTGTTTTCTGCCTCTAGTGCTTTCATGTCTTTGAAATATGAACTTAGTCACTCAAACTTGGATTTCACATAGTTAATCTTTTGATCTCATAAATAAAAATTTGATCTTTTTATGTCTAAGCAACCATGGGTGTTGGAGCAATCTGAGTACAGGAACTTTTGGATTTTTTTTTTCTTTTACCAAATGGTGCATTTGAATCCTTCTTCTATATTCATTTCTCTCTGCCCCCACTTCACCCACCCAGAAAAAGAAACATATTTTAAGCCTTTCTTCTGCTTTTGATTGTCTTCATCTTAATTTTCTGACATTCTTAGAAATAGTACAAATGTGTTGCTTACGGCAGTTCCTTTATCCATCTGAAGAGGACGTGTATAAGTTGGTGAGGTTCTTGGCGGGGAGGCTGTCTGAATCATCCGAAGCTGGGAAAGCTGCAGAATTGAAAACACTCGATACTAGAATACTAACAGAGAAAAAAGAATTTAGAAACACTTCAGAGGATCGATTTTTACAGCTGCATAATGAGGAGATCATAACCAGTTTGAAGGATCTGAGACTGAATTGTGAAATGCCAGAGTCCTCGATTGCTAAGCCTGAAGCTATCATCGTCACTGATGAGTCCAATGTGTCTGATATGATTCCACAAAAGATCCAAGAGGTTGCTCCAGCTGAGGCATGTGGAACAGGCATACAAGACTCAAGTAATGACTCTACGACTGTTCTGGAAAAGTCCCAAGGTTGGACCGATGGTATCAACGACTCTAGATTTAATGCTTCCGAAAATGAAGAAACTGCAGCTCACAAAGATAGTAAACATGTTGAACAGAATGAGCAGAAACAAACTTCTCGTCAAGAGCATTCTTCTGAGGTACATTTACTTGAACTCATGTGATTTTGATTAGTTACTTGAATGTAGCAATCCAGAAAGAACTATTAGCCCAAGGAGCTACCTGGTATTCAAGGGCAATCAAAAGCTTTAAGATGAGATAAAAGCTAAAAATAAGGAGCGCAAAAGTGTCTCTTTTCCTTTCAACATTTGGTTCTTGACCACATAGTAAAAGGAAAGGAGGGGAGGTGGTTATATGTTTGATTGGTGTCTACATTTTACAGATCAAAAAGTTACAAAGTCAAGAAAAAGTTCTGTTGGAGGAGCTGAATGCAAAGTCTTTAGAACTAGCACGGCTGGAAGAAGAACATGAGCTACTGAAAGCAGCAGTAGAAATGGCATTTGACAATCAACATCCTATTGACTTTTACATTGTACAACTCAATGAGCAACTAGATGCAAAAAGGCATAATCTTGTCCAACTGGAGTCGCAGTGGTAGGATGTTGTTATTTGATTCACTCACATTAATATTTAATCTTATTGGACTTGGCAAAGTCTTTTCTCTTTGGTCCTTGCATAAAATGATCCATAAATAAAGTTGTGAAGTAATACCCATAAAAATTTGTATTTATTTCACTTAACATTTGTGATAGGAATGCTTTCAGAGAGTCTTTGGAAGAGAAAAAGAGAAGTCTTGAGGGGGCTCTCTATGCAACAAAACCAGAGGTGCAACAAAAGCTCCAAAAGTTGAAAGAAATCGACTTGGAAACAGAGTCCATCTTATCTGAAATCAAAAGAAGGTACTTTATTGACAGGAAAATGTTTTATTTGTACATAATTCATGCTTTCCATGCTGTTCCGTAAAAGAGCGTGATTTAATCTCGAAATTCTTAATTTTTTGGAATTTTGAGTACTTTCACCACTCATCAGCAAAATAACATACATCACATCTCGCACGTATTTTCATTTGCAGATCCTCTTCTTGTATTGTGCAGATTTTATGCTTCCACTATGTTTCCTGAAACACTTGAAACAAATTCATTTCAATGTTCCCTGACATTGAATTGGCCTTCTCACTGCAAGTTTAATCCTGTTTTTTCATTCCTAAAATGATGTCAGTTCACTTTTTAGTGTAATCTCTGCATATTTTATATCCTATTCCATGTCTTAGAGGTCACTTCCTCCACATGATCTTGGTTATAATAGGTAGCATATAGTGTTGATGTATTAAAGATATATATGCTACCAACAGTTCGATTGATTATCACTCTGCACCTTCAGAAGGGAAATGTGCGGAGTTTAAGTTGGTGTTGTGGCACACGCAGATGTGCATTACTCTTTGTAAAAGAGCTAGCGGTGATGGAGACTAACAGATCATGGAAAAGGACATCAACCCTAAAAATGCTGACTTTAGGCCCACATATTAATCTTCTCTAATCTAATTTGTGGATGAACCTACTTGCCAGGTATAGGAAAATGTCCCATGGTGTATGCTATTCTCTGAGATGTGATACGCAATCCCTGTCCTGCAATCTTTCTGAGTATTGCTGTGGAGGACATTTTCATTGTATAAGCATTAAAGCTATAACTTCATAGACTGCTGTAGAAAGCAGACAGGAAATGAGTCATCTAATGGCCCACTGATGTCGGTCATAGCTGATCCATTTTGGTTTCCAAGCTTCGCTAAAATAATAATATGGCAATTCTTATGCTGGATTACTTGTTATTTTACAGAGAGGAGGAGGTGCCTAAACTTGTGAAAGATCTTGATAAACAACCCAAATTGCCATCTAGGGGATCCTACATTCAGAAGATCAAGGAGATCACAAAGAACAGTCGGAAACAGGATGGTGACATAGAGCGGATCTTAAAAGAAACCAGAGAGCTTCAGTTAGAGAGTAATTCTATCCAAGAACGACTTCATCGAACTTATGCTGTGGTAGACGAAACAGTTTTCAGGTACAGAGTCAGATTTTCCTGGTTTTGTGCGTTGCAAAAAATGTTTACATATGTACAAGTTTAATTGTTGTCACAAATCTCTTTGTACTTTCTGTCAGCTATTATTTCCCCTTGACTTTACATGAAATTATTATCTGGCATGTTTGAAGGGAGGCGAAGAAAGACCCAGTAGGGCGGCAAGCTTACAGGCTGCTCACCAGCATACACGAGAGCTTTGAACAGATCTCTGAAAAGATCCTTGCCACTGACAGAACGAGCAGGGAAGTGGCTGACCTTGAAGCCAAGCTTGCATCCATGGCCTCACGAAGCTTAAATATTGATAAGCTACAAGCAGATCTTGATTCCATCAGGAAGGAAAATGAATTCCTTCAGCAAAGCCTCTTTAATTCGTGAATGTACAAATTTGTCCGTGGACTTTCACAGTCAACCAATGTTAATTTCTTAATGGTTGTATCATAGAGATATCTGAATAGGTACTCTGAATTTATTCATTATTTGTGGAGAAGAAGAAATTGATTGTACTTTCGTTTATTTTCTTGTGAATAGTCTTTGTTTTAACATTTTTAGTTCTCCCCCGGTTTACCCATTTTCTCTAAACATGCATAATTGCGTAGTGTGCATATGTGTTTAAGTATATGTACACTATATTTAGACAGTTAGGGGTATTCAAGTCAGTTTACGCACACCTTAACTTATCCCTTTTTCGGTTTGATCAAAGACAGGTCATGTAATTCGGTGTAAACTTTGATCAAATAAAAAAAGAAAGAAAGAAACTAAAAGAAAGAGATATTATTGAAGCATAACTAGTCAGAACAACCTTAAAGGACAAATATATATAAGAAGTCTTTATATAATAAAACAAATGACTAAGCTAGGGCAACATAAAAAATAAATAACTAAACTACCCCTAAGTCTAAATATGCTAGCTACTCTAACACCCTCCCTCAAACTCATGATGTGGTAGCAGAAAACATCAAGAGTTTGCCAAGAAAAAAACAAAAGCGAGTGATAGTATACGACTTTGTGAAAAAATCTGCTAACTGCATAGTAATTAAAAGAAAAGGGAGAGAGATAAATCAACAGTAGAGGCAGCAACTTCTGGAATATGGAGCTCCTCCAAATCATATAATCCTCCCTTTCTACGACCTGTCCTAATTAGCTTGTTGGACTGTGGATCCTGAAGGACCAGAGGTAAATGAACCTACTGAAGGAGATACTATAAGAACACCAGGTTGATGGAGAAAAATTAACTTCTGCAATTGATCTGCAAGCATAGTTAAGTTGGGGCCTGTGAGAAGGACTCATCCACCGATATTTGCAACTGCTGCTGAATAACGATCTTGAGGTTGAAATGACTGATTTTATTGTCCCCCTAGCATTTTTGTTAACCAGTTTAAGGCATTGAGCCTTCCAGTGGCCCTTCTCATAACAAAAACTATACTCATCTGAAGCTACACGACCCCGATTTTTATTTTGTGAATGAAAAGTCGTCGTGGGAAGTACAACCAATATAGTCTGAGTAGGCAATGAAATAAGACATTTTTCATAAAGAGTCTTAAGACGAACTTCTTCAGTCAGAAGCTCATTCACTACTGCGTCAACTGAGGGAAGTGGATTACGATGGAGAATAGAACCACAAAGTCCCTCGAAGTCATCCTTGAGAGCCATAAAAAATTGCACCAACCGCTGCTCCTCCCTAAAAGTGCGATATATCATATGAGTACTTAGTTCAGCAAATGCTAACTGATCCCAATATCCAGTCATAATTGAGTAGAACTCCTGGATGTTCTTATCATCTTGACGTGCAGCTCGAATTTCATGCTCTAATTGATACCTCTTTGCAACATTGGACTGAACAAATAAGGTAGCTAAATAATCCAAAATCTCCTTGATTGTATTAAATTTAGTCAAATGAACACCAATGGTCTGATCAACTGAGTTGTTAATCCAAGTGATGATTTTAGCGTTGCTAATTTCCCAAGTATTCTTTAAGTCAACATATTTCTCTACCCTATGATTAGTTGAAGCTAACGAATCACCACTAACATAATTCCACGTTTCCTTATCCAATAAGAAATTTTTCATAACATAAGCCCAATATACATAGTTCTTACCTTTTAATCTGACACTGATAGCTTGAAGAGAATTAGAATTTTCACTAGCCATAATATCCAAATCAACAATCCAAAGGAAAAATTAAAGTAAATAAACAATCCAATAACCAAGCACAATCCAGCAGCCCAAATCAAAACAATAACCCACAGTAGTGATTTTTAGCAAAATCTAGCAACCCAACAACATAGCAAAAACTAGTTGCCCAACAACCCAACAACCCAACACCCAAATAGCAAATAAGGGCCCAGAAGTCAAAACTTAAGCATAGTAGAAGAAGAGAACAGTCACAGCAACAGCAATGACAACCCAAATTAACAGAAGAATAGCCAAACCAGAAATATTCAAAATCAACAAACCCAAAGGATTGTGGTTGTCCAACAAAAATCGCTAGCAATAATGCCCAACAAAACAAAGTCCAACAAAGAAAAGAAGAAAAACCAAACCAACAACTAAACAGAGAGAAACCCAAAGGAATTAGGATTTCTTACCTTACAGCAAGAAGCACTAGCAGAAGAGAAGAGAAAACAAACCAAACGAAAAAGAAACAACCAAACTAGCAACCAAAAGAAACAACCACACCTTGCAATAAGAATAATCAGTAGAAGAGAAGAGGCACCAACGAAGCTAAGAGAGACCTCCCCAGAACAGAAACCAACCAGTTGAAACTATAACCAAAAGAAACAGCCAATGCCAAACAATCCAAAGTTCGTCACAAATTAACTCAACAACTTTCTAAATTAAATACTCATAACAAATTGATGTTTCTTACACAACAATATAACAAAAACGATACTAAAAATCAAAATTCGACACTGTTCACAGCATGAACAGTAACTTCGATACTATTCACAACGCGTGAACAATATTTTTTGGCATTGTTCATAGCCCTTAGAACCACACACAAAAAAAAGCAACACATGAATATATTCTTTTTCCAACTAAATTACTGTGGTGCTAGAATATATTTTGAATCGAAATCGTGCTCTGATACCATGTAAACTTTGATCAAATAAAAAAAAGAAAGAAAGAAAGAAAGAAACTAGAAGAAAGAGATATTATTGAGGCATAACTAGCCAAAACAACCTTAAAGGAAAAATACATATAAGAGTCTTTATATAGTAAAACAAATGACTAAGCTAGGGCAACATAAAAAAAGGGCTGGGGTATTCATTAGGAAAAAATCCTTCATGGTCTAGTGTTAAGGAGTTCTTAAGATTCGAATTCAAGACATTTAGATTTACAGTTCATTTCTGTTACCACTTAACGTGATTGTAAATCACTTTTGATGCTGCAGCAAGTGGTGTTGGAGTTGCACCCCCATTTTTTTTAGCTTTGAGGGTTGTTTTTTTACTTTTTCAATGATTTTATTGAACATTTCAAATAAGTTATCTTTTTGTATTTGCTTGATATTGTATTGAGGTTTTTGATAAAATAAAGAAAATTTTGGATTGAAATTTTGTATGATACCTATGCCAGATTTTCAACCCTCTGCTTTTGCTCTAGGGTGTTGTTTTTTCTTTTTATTGTTGAGAGTTATAACAGCTTATATACCCAAAAAATCTGGTCAAATAGCTTGTTTGATCAAAGAGAGTAATTAAAAATTGTTGAATGGTGGAAAAACATACCATACTTTGGGACTGTTTGTTTGGGCCTCTTACCTTAGAGTGAAGTGTAAATATTGAGATCAGTGGTGACCTTAATGACCACTGCAACTAATCGTTAAATTGTTAAGTTGAAAACTCGAATCTTATCACTCATCTTCTTTAAAAATTTAAACTAGTAACCAAAAAAAATATAAAAATTAGGGATTACGTGTAGTAATTCAAAATGAATCATGTTTCACTTTAGAAAGAGTGATTGAATTCTGGTGAAAAAATAATGAAAGTCTTGATCATATTTATATTTATACACTCTTGAAAAACTTGAATTGTGGTGAGGGAGGATTGTGTAATATTTTTTAAAACAAAAATTAAGGTCCCGTATGGTAACGTTTTCGTTTTTCGTTTTTAAAAAACGAAAAACGAAAACAAAAAACGACTTTTTTTGGTTTTTGAAAATCACCTCTCGTTTATCAAACGATGACAAAAACGAAAAACATAAACGGTTATCAAACGAGTTTTTTTTTCTTGTTTTCTCTAAATATCAAAATAAAAACAAAAAATAAAAAATTTAAACGTTATTAAACGGGGCCTAAGTTGTTGGGGTATCTGTAATTTTATACTAAAAAAAGGGTAAAATCGCTGGAAATTAACAACAAAGATTAATGGGATTAATTGGAGGGAGCGTTAAACTTGTGGCGGTTAAAGTCTTGCAAATGTTTTTCAAATTAGGAAAGAAGAGCAATTAAACAAAGAGCCGTTAAGAAACGACTAATATTTATTATAAAAATTCCCTCTTTCATAACCCACTGACTCTGGCTCGCGCTCTCTTTCTGTCACTCGCTCTCTCTTCGTCTTCTCTCTCGCAGTCTCTGGCTCTCTGTTCCTCAGTCTCGCAGTCTCTGTCTTGCCGCCGGCACTCCTGCGAAACCCACAACTGCAAAACCTTCGACGCCCAATATTTATTATAAAAATTCCTCCTTTCTAAACCCACCGACTCTGTCTCGCGCTCTCTTTCTGTCACTCGCTCTCTGTTCGTCGGTCTCGCAATCTCTCTCTGTTCCTCAGTCTTGCAGTATCTATCTGGCCGCCGGCACTCCTGCGAAACCTTCGACGCCCAAAATTTATTATAAAAATTCCCTCTTTCAAAACCCACCGACTTTGTCTCTCGCACTCTATCTGTCACTCGGTCTCTTTTCACCTCTCTTCGTCTCCTCTCTCACAGTCTGTCTGGCCGCCGGCACTACTGCGAAACCTTCAACTGCAAAACCTTCGACGCCCAATATTTATTATAAAAATTCCCCCTTTCAAAACCCACCGACTCTGTCACTCGCTCGCTCTTCGTCTCTCGGGCTCTCTCTCACTCGGCCTCTCTTCGTTTCTTGCTGTCTCTTCGTCTCCTCTCTCTCTCTGTGTCGCAGTCTCTCTCTTGCCGCCCCTTTAACTTTCATAAAATCACAGGCCAGCAACACAGACGAGGATTTGATTGAACTACCAGAACTTCGGGATTGGTTTGGCACCTTAAAGAATCCAGGTTTACTCTTTCTTATCTTTCTCCATCCCGTTGATTTAATAATGAATTTGTTTATTGTACACTAGTATTTCTTGCCAATCAATTGCATGTAATAAAAATTGAATTTTGGGAAAATTTCAGCCACACACTTCTAGTTTACCATATCTTTTAGGACATCCCTCTATTTTCTAAATTTTCAATGACACTCCTTTCAGATTGAAGGTGTTAATTAAAATACAAATTTCAGTTGCAATATCTGAAAATATGGCTTGAAATTTTCTTTTTTATTTACAAAAGCTCTTAAACTCTCACCGTAATTGCGTAGTTCAATAGGAAAACGACGTTCTTATATATATTTCAGTTTTACTACTCTTACTTACAATTTCATCTAATTTTTTTTTTGAACAATTTCATATAATTAGATACTTGTTTTAACTAGTAAAATTTAGTCCAAAAAAATTAATGCCCATGCCCAATTTCGAACCAATTAATCAATCAATGCCCATGCCCAGATAAGCTAACCAAACCTACACTTGGATCATTAATTAGTGAGCTACCCAACTTAACTTTGAATGATATGTCTCATGTTTCTTTAAATAGGGGACTATATTTGTTGTGTTTTGTACTTATTGTTTATATGTTTTAAACAATTACTCTAATATTGACATAATTGGAAGTTGCCTTATGAGACTTCCATTTGTATGGTTTTACTATATGTTGTATGTGCTTACTTCCATGCCGTTGTATCTAGGATGTCTGTCCATTTTCATTGTTATTGTCATTTTTATTTTTTTATGCTAAAAATATCATAAAATATTAATTGCATGCTCAAACGAATTTGATTGCTACTTAACTAGGTGTAAAAGCTATTTTGAGATGATTATATGTCTATGTGAAGAAGCAAGAAATAGTGGCTATATGAATACCTCCACCACTTACCAATAGGGATATTGGTTTTATGTCAAACTTATTGGTAAGTGGTAGAGGGAACCATCAAGCTGGATGTTAGGATATTCCTCACCTAGAGAAATTTACTTAATTGGATATTGTATGGGCTTTCACTACTTTTGGGAACACGTTGAGGAGGTTCAAAGAAGATTTGGTTGGACAAGTAATAGGTTCAATATATTACTCTAAAAGTTTACAAAACCATAGTTGCTTCTGAAAAAGATTGAACATATAAGAGAAAGAAGACAAAAAATTGAGAGATTAGACGAATAAGAGGGAGAATATGGATATTATTGTGCAAGTATTTTCTTTGTTGTCTTTTTTTTTTTACATGGATTACATAAGTTATCATTGTGGGATTGGACACCAAGTTGCTTTAAGTTTGGAAAATTTTCATGTGATCTAATAAGATCATATTACAAAATTATTATTGATTTTAATTTCTTAATGTACCTAAATCTCGACAAAAAAATGTGCTTAAATTAAGTTTGATTTTTTGATAAGGAATGAACCACAACAATTTCATCATAGTAGACATGAAAATCTGATGGATTTTTAAAAAACACTAGAATGTAATTTCTGTTATATGAAGCAAACTATTCAAATGGAAACATTTGAAAAATATATTATAGTAGTGATAATCGTTAAATTCCACTTAAAACTAGATTAAAAAATGCATACTAAAATTTAAGGCTAAGGGATGACATTAAAATGGCTTGGACTTATCTGTATTAGAGCTATCACTTCAAATTTTCAACACATTCAATTTGTTGATTCTGGTCAAATAGGTTAGATTTCTATATTTGAGGAATTCAGGGGACCCCACCAAGGATAAAAATGAGTTTCGGTGTACCATTTCGGTCAGCTAAAAAACGGGACAAAAACACAATCAAAACAGAAAAAAATTTAGAAACATATGAGAACATAATTTAAAATCTTTATATTACAAATATATAAGCTTAACAAGTGATTAATTGAGCATATTTTTTGTCTATAACACTCACTTATACTAAATAACATTAAGTTGGGGAGAAAAAAAGATTAATAAGAGGCAGAAGTCATTTCAATGTCTAACACTTGATATTCATCAAATAAACACACTAATAGGATATTAAACCCTTATAATATAAATGAAGTGTTTAAGAGGATCAGATGAAAGTACTTATAGTACAAAGTTACATTCATTCTGCTATAGCGTGCGGAGCAGACTAAAAAATTGCTGCAGACTCTGGGTAGTAACTAAAGAAACTCCACATATGATATAAATATGTCGACAATAGCTAGCCCAACTTATATAGTGAGTCAGTGACAATAATATGCATCATACTCTGGGTGAGCTCAAACTCAAATCTAGTTGACTTTGGCTGTGCGTAGCGGCTTGCACAAATCAAGTAAGCAGCTGTCCTCCTCTTCTTCACTTTGTTTCTTTTCTCATCTCTTCCTATGTCTTTTTCTTCCCTGCTTCATAAGATGTGAGTAGGACGAAGGAACCTGACTCTGCTTCTCTCTTTCTTGAATTATTTTGTGGTTTTTCAATGCTGAAAAACAACAAGTGGACACAAGGAATCTCTCTTTTAGAAGATGCATACTTGCACAAATCAAGTAAGCATCCGTCTTCATCTTCTTCACTCTTTTTCTTTTCTATCTTTTCCCCTCTCTTTCTTCTCTACTGCATAAAATGTATGTAGGACGAAGGAATCTCACTCTGCCTCTCTCTTTTTTCAATTATTTTGTGCTTCTCCCTGCCGAAGAGCAACAAGTGGGCTCAAGCAATCTCCTTTTTTGCAGATGCTTACTTGCACAAATCAATTACTTCACTCTTTCTCTTCTCCATCTCTTCCTCTCTCTCTCTTTTTCTTCTCTACTGCATAAAATGTAAGTAAGACGAAGGAATCTCACTCTGCCTCTCTCTTTCTTCAATGATATTGTGCTTCTCCCTGCCGAAGAGCAGCAAGTGGGCTCAAGGAATCTCCCTTTTTTAAGATGCTTGCTTGCACAAATCAAGTAAGCATCTGTCTTCCTCTACTTCACTCTTTCTCTTCTCCATCTTTTCCATTCTCTCTTTCTTCTCTGCTGCATAAAATGTGAGTAGGACGAAGGAATCTCACTCTGCCTCTCTCTTTCTTCAATAATTTTGTGCTTCTCCCTGTCAAAGAGCAACAAGTGGGCTAAAACAATCTCCTTTTTTGCTGCTTACTTGCACAAATCAATTAAGCATCTGTCTTCCTCTCTCTTTTTCTTCTTTAATACAAAAAATGTGAGTAAGATGAAGGAATCTCACTCTGCCTCTCTTTTTCTTCAATGATTTATTTGCTTTTCCGAAGAGCAACAAGTGGGTTCAAGGAATTTTCCCTTTTGCAGAAAAATGAGCTTCGTGTCGAATCACATGTTGGTTCCGATGTTTCTCGAAACAACTCAAACCAAAGGTCGCTTCGATCGAACCAAGGTCGCTTCAATCGAACAACTCAAACCAAAGGTCGCTTCGATCGAACCAAGGAATTGCTTCGATCGAAGCATGAGAATTTCCTTGGTTGATTCGACATGCATTTTTAATCATTGGGGTTATGGCAGAATATGATGCATATTATCGTCACTATATAAGTTTGGGCTAATTTTTGTCGACATAATTATACAATATATGGAGTTTCTCTTGACACTCTATAACAGAATGAATGTAGTTTTATACTGTGAGTACTTTCATATGATACTCATAAATATTTCATTTGTATTATAAGAGCTTAATATCCTATTAGTGTGTTTATTTGATAAATATCAAGTGTTTGACATTGAAATGACTTCCACCTCTTATTAATCATTCTTTTCTTCCCCAACTTAATGTTATTTAGTATAAGTGAGTGTTATAGACAAAAAATATGCTCAATTAATCACTTGTTAAGCTTTTGTATTTGCAATATAGAGATTTTAAATTATGTTCTCATATGTTTCCACATGTTTCTAATTTTTTTTTCTGTTTCAATTGGGTTTTCGTCTCGTTTTTAAGTTGATCGAAATGGTACACCGAAACTCATTTTTATCCTTGGTGGGGTCCCTGAATTCCTCAAATACAGAAACCCCTGTTTGACCAAAATCAACAAATTGAATGTGTTGAAAAATTGAAGTGATGACTCTAATACAGATAAGTCCAAGCCATTTTAATGTCATCCCTTAGCCTTAAATTTTAGCATACATTTTTTAATCTAGTTTTAAGTGGAATTTAACGATTATCATTGCTGTAATATATTTTTCAAATGTTTCCATTTGAATAGCTTGCTTCATATAACATAAATTACATTCTAGTGTTTTTTAAAAATCCATCAGATTTCCATGTCTATTATGATGAAATTGTTGCGGTTCATTCCTTATAAAAAAATCAAACTTAATTTAAGCACATTTTTTTTGTCGAGATTTATGTACATTAAGAAATTAAAATCAATAGTAATTTTGTAATATGATAATTAGATCACATGAAAATTTTCAAAACTTAAAGCAACTTGGTGTCCAATCCCACAATGATAACTTATGTAATCCATGTAAAAAAAAAGACAACAAAGAAAATACTTGCACAATAATATCCACATTCTCCCTCTTATTTGTCTAATCTCTCAATTTGTTGTCTTCTTTCTCTTATATGTTTAATCTTTTTCAGGAGCAACTATGATTTTGTAAACTTTTAGAGTAATATATTGAACTTATTCCAACTAGAACTTCATTGAATCTTCTCAACGTGTTCTCAAAGATAGTGAAAGTCCATACAATATCCAATTAAGTAAATTCGTCTAGGTGAATATACTGACATCCAACTTGATGGTTCCCTCTACTACTTGCCAATAAGTTTAATATAAAACCAACACCTATTGGTAACTGGTGGAGGTATTCATATAGCCACTATTTTTTGCTTCTTCACATAGACCTACAATCATCTCAAAATGGCTTGTACACTTAGTTAAGTAGCAGTTAAATTCGTTTGAGTATGCAATTAATATTTTATGGTATTTTTAGCCTAAATAAATGAAAATGACAATAGCAATGAAAATAGACAGATATCCTAAATTCAACGGCATGGAAGTAAGCACATACAACATATAGTAAAACCAGACGAATGGAAGTCTCAGAAGGTAACATACAATTATGTCAATATTGGAGTAGTTGTTTAAAACATATAAACAATAAGTACAAAACACAACAAATATAGTCCCCTATTTAAAGAAACATGAGACATACCATTCAAAGTTGAGTTGGACAGCTCACATTTGGGAATGGGCATTGATTGATTAACTGGTTCGATTATTCCGAACTACCAAATAAGATAACTCTTAGCCTATTTATTGGATAATCATTAATAAATCTTAAACAAACTATAACCATATTTTTTATTTTATTAGTTAAAGCAAATATCTAATTATATGAAATTGTAAGTAACAATACTAAAACTTAAATGTGTATAAGAACATTGTTTTCCTATTGAACTAAACAATTACAGTGAGAGTTCAATAGTTTTGTTGTAAATGAAAAAAAAATAGGCCATATTTTTAGATATTGCAACTGAAATTTGGTTAGTACTATCCAATTAAGTAAATTTCTCTAGGTGAATATCATGCTCTATTGTGTTTCTTCAATGATTCTTCTTCTTTGTAGGGATATTTTTCAACATGTTTGTGGGCTGCTATTGGTGAAGTTAATGATTACTTACACATGGTTAATCTAGTGGTGAGTTTTGTGTGTTATATGTTTTACCAATTTTTGTGTTTGTATTTTTATGTATATAGTTTATCTATCTTTTAGAATGTGTATCAGAGTGTTATGTTTTTTTCTTTTATGAATGATTTTTTGTGTGTATGTTTTCCTATGTACAATATGTGGATTTTACTATGAGGTGTATTGTTGTATAATGTTTGCGTATTTTTCTTATACTTTGTTATAGTATGTGCTTCTTATGTGAAACAATATGTTTGATTAATGTGTGTTTTTATTATGTGTATCTTTGTGTACTGTGTACTTTTCTTTAATCAATATATATATTTTTTAATTTTTTTTGTGTACACTTTGTGTATGTTTTTCTATGTATTAGTGTTTTGTGTATTTTCTTCTATCAATGCATCTTTCGAGATTTATTTTTGTGTGCTTCGTGTTTATTATTGGATGTTATTCATGTCTTTATGGCAGAATTAATATTAATATGAATGCATACTAGGGAGAAAACCATAATTTTGCTTTCATTTTTTCCGGTCAAATCTCTATCAGAAACTATAGATTTGAATTTTAAGTTCTTTCGCAAGTAAATTTTGATTTATATGTTGTTTTGTATTCATTTGGTGATCAATTTATATCAACATATGCAAGTTGTAGGTAAATATTTTGCTCTCTTTCCCTTTTTCAATGATTCTTCTTCTTCGTTGAGATGTTCTTTGACATGTTTGTGATCTACAATTGGTGGAGTTAATGATTACTTGTACATACATGGTTACCTAGGTAGTGAGTTTTGTTTGTATATGTTTTATATTTTATCAATGATTGTGTTTGAATTTTCGTGTGTATAGTTTGTCCATGTTTAAAAATATGTATAAGTGTGTGGTATTTATTTTTCTTTTATCAATGATTTTTTGTGTGTATGCTTTCATATCTACACTTCGTGGGTTTTACTATGTGGTGTATCGTTGTATAGTGTATGTGTTTTTTATGTGAAACAATGTCTTTTTATTATGTATATCTTTATGTGTACTGTGTATTTTTCTTTTATCAATATGTTTGTACACTTCGTGTGTGTTTTTTTGTGTATTAGTGTGTTGTGTATTTTTCTTCTATCAAATGCATCCTTTGGTGTGTTCTGATATGTGTTTTTTATGTAAAACAATGTATTTTTTGTGTATTAATATATATTTTTATTATGTGTATCTTTGTGTGCACTGTGTACTTTTCTTCTGTCAATGTATTTGTACACTTTATATGTATTTTTTTGTATATTAGTGTGATGTGTATTTTTATTCTATCAATGCATCTTTTGGTGTGTTATGGTATGTGTTCTTTTTGTGAAACAATTTATTTTTTATGTGTTTCTATTATGTGTATCTTGTGTTTACTGTGTACTTTTCTTTTATCAATGTATTTGTACACTTTGTGTGTGTTTTTCTATGTATTAGTGTGTTGTGTATTTTTGTTTATCATGTATCTTTGTAGGCTTGTTTTTGTATGTTTTGTGTGTGTTTTTTGTGTTTATCATTAGATGTTATTTATGTCCTTGTAGTGGAGTTAATATTAATAGGAGCGCATACTAAGGAGAAAACCATAATTTGCTCTAATTTTTCCAAGCCAAATCTATATCAGAAACTATAGATTTGAATTTTGAGTTCTCCCGTAAATAAAATTTGATTTATTTGTTCATTTGTATTCATTTGATGATCAATTTATATCAACATATGCAAGTTATAGGTGAATATCTTGCTCTCTTCCCCATTTTTGATTCGTCTTCTTTGTTGATGTATTCTTTGACATGTTTGTGATCTACAATTGGTGGAGTTAATAATTACTTGTACATACATGGTTACCTAGGTAGTGAGTTTTGTGTGTATATGTTTTATCAGTGATGGTATGCACTTTTTATGTGAAGTAGTGTATTTTTATTATGTGCATCTCTGTGTGTATTGTGTATTTTTCTTTTATCCATGTATTTATACACTTTGTTTGTGTGTTTTTGTGTATTAGTGTACTATGTATTAATGTGTTTTAATTATGTGTATCTTTCTGTGTACTATGTATTTTTTTTTATCAATGTATTTGTACACTTTGTGTGTGTTTTTCTATGTATTAGTGTGTTGTATTTTTTTTTTCTATCAATGCATCTTTGTAGGCTTGTTTTTGTATGTTTTGTTTTTATCTTTGGATGTTATTTATGTCCTTGTAGTGGAGTTAATATTAATAGGAGTGCATACTAGGGAGAAAATTATAGTTTTGCTCTCATTTTTCGAGCTAAAACTACATCAGAAACTATAGATTTGAATTTTGAGTTCTTCCGCAAGTAAAATTTGATTTATATGTTCTGTTGTATTCATTTGGTGATCAATTTATATCAACATATGCAAGTTATAGGTGAATATGTTGCTCTCTTCACCTTTTTCAATAATTCTTCTTCTTCGTTGAGATGTTCTTTGAAATATTTGTGGCTTGTAATTGGGGGAGTTAATGATTACTTGTACATACATGGTTACTTCGGTAGTGAGTTTCGTTTGTATATGTTTTATCAATGATTGTATTTGAATTTTCATGTATATAGTTTATCTGCGTTTAAAAATGTGTATCAGTGTGTGGTATGTATTTTTCATTTATCAATGATTTCTTGTGTGTATGTTTTCATATCTACACTCTGTGGGTTTTACTATGTGGTGTATCGTTGTATAGTGTATGCGTATATTTTTTGGTGTGTTATGATATTTGTTTTTTATGTGAAACAATGTGTTTTTATTATGTGTTTCTTTGTGTGCATTGTGTATTTTTCTTTTATCAATATGTTTGTGCATTTGTGTGTGTTTTTTCGTGTATTAGTGTGCTGTGTATTTTTCTTCTATCAATGCATCTTTTTGTGTGTTAAGGTATGTGCTTTTTATGTGATATAGTGTATTTTTTTGTGTATTAATATGTGTTTCTTTGTATATTAGTGATCTATGTATTTTTTTTTCTGTCAATGCATCTTTTGGTGTGTTGTGGTATGTTGTATTTTTTATGTGAAACAAATTATTTTTTGTGTATTAATATGTGTTTTTATTATATGTATCTCTGTGTGTATTGTGTACTTTTCTTTTATCAATATATTTGTACACTTTGTGTGTGTTTTTCTATGTATTAGTGCATTGTGTAATTTTCTTCTATCAATGCATCTTTGTGGGCTTGTTTTGTATGCTTTGTGTGTGTGTTTTGTGTTTATCATTGATGTTATTTATGTCCTTATAGTGGAGTTAATATTAATAGGAGCGTGGACTAAGGAGAAAACCATAATTTTGCTTTCATTTCTCCCGACCAAATCTATATCAGAAATTATAAATTTGAATTTTGAGTTCTTTTGCAAGTAAAATTTTATTTATATATTCTTTTCTATTCATTTGGTGATCAATTTATATCAACATATGTAAGTTATTGGTGAATATCTTGCTCTTTTCCCCTTTTCCAATGATTATTCTTCTTCTTCGTTGAAATGTCCTTTGACATGTTTGTGGTTTGCAATTGGTGGAGTCAGTGATTACTTGTACATACATGGTTACTGATGAGGACAGAATTCAAGTTCGGGCCGCCATGACCCTGGAGCACAATAGCCCTGATTTGCTTGTCGGCCCAAGAAAAGCACCCCTAGTTAGCCCATATCAAGAGGAGAAGGGGCAAAGCCCAACGGACCAGTACTCTGGCCTAAACCAAAAGACAGCCAGGAAAAGAGAAGTCAAACACTAACCCTTAAAGCACCCCATCATGCCGCGTGTCCCAAAGGACTGGGGGACCACATATGAAACCTATGACAGTCACCCCCACCTACTGGGAGTGGTGGGGCGGAACGACCCAGAGATAGTGGGTACAGTGTCGTCGGCTAGTGGGTACAGTGTCGTCGGCTGGCAGGGGATTGGGCGAGACAAGGACAAGGGGTCCCCATAAAATCAGCGGACAAATGAAAGGTGCTGACGGGAACCCTAGAAGACGACTGATATAAATAGAACAGTGTTATCTTACCAAAGGAGGAGGATCTTCTCAATCTTCCTCTCTATCCCCTTTTAGATTGCCTCTTTCCCAGGAACAGAGCAAAAAAATTGAGACTTCTTGTAAGGGTCCAACGCCTATAACCTAATTATATTCACCAAAGAATCAATATATAACCCCAAGGAGCAAGAGACTCCATTATAGTGGACGTAACCTCAACCCACCAGCTGGGGCGAACCACTTATCTTCTGTGCATCTTTCTTTCTATCGATTAGCCACAAATTTTCATAACTTTGCTAAACTCATTAACCCTATTACGACTGGACTTGGGTTGTTATTTATGAGATTTCATCAGTTGGCGCCATCTGTGGGAAACGGTCTTCATCATTTATCCCTTATAATTTCTTGTTTATTTGATGGTCTCAACTCGGAACATGAATAGAGCTTCTGTAAACCCTCAAGTCCACCAAAACCTACCGGAGAACCTTCCGGCCCAGGAAGAAGACGTCGAGGATCGCCCCCTAGCGGCGAATCTCCCTCCCCCCAACGAACTGGAAGCCTACCGTCGAACCACAGTGCAACTAATAAAGTAGAACCAGGAGCTGATGAAATGGAAACAGACACATCAGCTCCCCCGGTTCCCGCCAGCACATCAGGAACCTCCTCCACCCCAGGCGGAACACGACGCTCCTCCTCAGGAGCGCCAAGCACCGCCAAATAGAGTCACCAAACTCCACGAGCGTAACCACTCTGGGAAAATCATAGAAGGAGACACCTGGAAGAACACGACCAAGATGAAGCCCACAGTAGGGTTAGAGCCGCATACCGAGAAGACAATTCCTATCCCCCGCCGGATGCAATGGATCACCTTTTAGAGCAAAAACTCCGCGAGCTCCAACGGGAGTTGGGTAACATGAAAGAGGTAGTCAAGGGGAAGGGCCCCGATATTATGGATGCCCTGGTCCAGCAAATCGAGTCGCCATTCACTTCCGAGGTCATTCATTTTCCCTTCCCCTAGAAGTTCCGGATGCCATCAATAGAAGCTTTCGATGGGACCAAAGACCCAGTCGACCATTTGAATTTCTATAAAAATCAGATGGAGCTCTAGGGGTACCCAGACCCGATTCGCTGTCGAGCTTTTGCCATCACCCTCAAGGGGTCGGCCATAGCTTGGTTCAACAGGTTACAACCAGCGTCAATTTCCTCCTTCAAAGAGCTATCCGTATAATTCGTGTCACACTTTATCGGAGCAAGGACATACTAGAAGCCGTCCTACCATCTCCTTAGCGTCGAACAGAGACCTAGTGAGTCTTTCCAAAGTTACGTGCAACGCTTCAATCAGGAATGTCTAAGGGTGGAAAGTGTAGACAACAAGTTCGCACTAACTACTTTCATGTCTGGGCTCGGGGTACAGTCCAAGGACCTTCTCTTTTCGATAACAAAAAACCATCAAGCAACTATGATTGAGGTATTGGCAAAAGCCGAGAAATACATCAACGACGAAGAGGCCCTTCGCCTGAAAGGGGGCTCAACGTCGGTTGAAGGAGATAAGAAGAAAAGGGACCGTAGTCCCAAGAAGGAAAAAAAACACGATCGGTCTCCAAGACGAGATTGCTCACCGAGGAAGGGAAGAGAGGCAATGTCCGAGACCGCTTGGGACCTCTTCCGCGGGATTTACGGTCGCAGTACGCCCCAACATGGTTTCCACCCCTTGTAACTTCTATCTCTCAAGTCCTCCACGAAGTCTAGAACGAGAGGTTCATCCGATGGCCGCCCTGGATGAAATTCGACCCTAGAGAAAGCATCCATGAAACTGAGGAACTCATGGCCAGCTGTGGCGTTGACTATTAAGCCGATCCGGGGCAGCGGGATGCTATCATTCGGGCCTGCTCGGTTCTGGTCGGTGATGTCGATACAAAGTTGCCATTTGCCATTTACTTTCTTTACCAACACGACATTGGCTAGCCAGGTTGGGTAGTCGACCTGCCTGACTGCTTTAGCTCGTAGCAGTTTTGCCACTTCCTCGTTGATGGCCCTCTGATGGTTTGACGCGAAACTTCTCCTTTTCTGCCTTACGGGCTTGCAACTTGGATCAATGCTAAGGTGGTGCACAATTACTGCGGGATCTATTCCCTCCATGTCTTTCTATTTCTAGGCGAACATGTCAACATTGTCTTTTTAGAAATGATATGAGCTCCTCCTTAATTAGATGGGGTAACGTGGAGCCCACGAAGACTTGGTGCTCTAGGTTTTCGTCTAGTTGCACGGGCTTTAGTTGCTCTGTGGGAGTGGGTTTGGTCTCCAGCTTGTCCCTCATGTCTAAGTCTTCCAGTTGGACTAATTCCACCTTCTTTTGCCTCATTGACACGCCACATAACACTCCCTGGCGAGGCGCTGGTCCCCTTTGACCATATCAACCCCATTTTCAGTGGAAAACTTCATCACCAGATGGTACGCCGAGGGTATTGCCTTGATAGAGTTGAGCGATGGCCTTCCCAACAGGACGTTGTAGGCCGAAGGCGCGTCTACCACCAAGAAACAAGCGGTGGTAGTAACCAGGCGAGGTTGGTCTCCTACTGTCAGGACGAGTTGAATAAAATCGATTGTCAAGACTCTTTCGCCTGAGAAACTCAGGAGGTTGGTTTTCACGGGCTTGAGCGTGGACTAATCTATGCCGAGCTGTTCAAAGGTTGACAAGAAAATTATATCCGCTGAGCTCCTGTTGTCGACGAGTACCCGGTGTATAGTCTTATTCGCGATGATCGCCTTTATGATCAGGGGGTCGTCGTGTGGGTGTTGGCATCCTTCGAGATCCGCGTCGAAAAAAGTTATCTCCACGTCTCGACGGGGTGCCTTTGTGATGGCTTGGATCTCGAGGAAGTCTTTCGATCGAGCCCGCCTAGTGTGTGCCTTCCGCGCTGAACTGGTCTCACCGCCTTCGATGAAGCCCCTTGAGATGACTCGGACTTCGCCAATAGCTTGTTGGTGTTGCTGCGACAACTTGGGCTTCCTGTTCTTGGTTGTTCGGTGCTCTTCCTTCTCTTGTCACGTATTGGCGCAGGTGTCCTCTTTGAATTAGGTATTCGATCTCTCTTTTGAGCTGGATGCAGTCATTCGTCTCGTGACCCGTGCCTTTGTGAAACTCGCAGTACTTGGTGACGTCTCGCCTATGGCGGTCGAATTTCATCCGGGGCAGTCATCAGATGGACCTTTCATTCTGGACTTCATGGAGGACTTGAGCGATAGAAGTTACAAGGGGTGGAAACCATGCTGGGGCGTACTGCGGCTGTAAATCTCGTGAAAGAGGTCCCAGGCGGTCTCGGAAGTTGCCTTTTTTCTTAGGAGAAGGTTCTCCTCCCTTCCTCGGTGAGCGATTTAGTCTTGGGGACCAATCGTGTTTTCTTTCCTTCCTAGGACTATGGTCCCTTTTCTTCTTATCTCCTTCAACCGACGTTGAGCTCCCTTTCAGGCGGAGGGCCTCCTCGCCATTAATGTATTTCTTGGCTTTTGCCAGTACCTCAGCAATGGTTACTTGAGGGTTTTTTGCTATTGAAAAGAGAAGGTCCTTGGACTGTACCCCGAGCCTAGACATGAAAGTAGTTAGTGCGAACTTGTCGTCCACACTTTTCACCTTTAGGCATTCCTGATTGAAGCGTTGCACATAGCTTCAGAGAGACTCGTTGGGTCCCTGTTTGATGCTAAGGAGGTGGTAGGACGACTTCTTGTATGTCCTTGGTCCGATAAAGTGTGACACGAATTATACGGATAGCTCTCTGAAAGAGGAAATTGATGCTGGTTGTAATTATTGAACCAAGCTATGACCCCCTTGAGGGTGATTGTAAAAGCTCGACAGCGAATCGGGTCTGGGTACTCTTGGAGCTCCATCTAATTTTTATAGGAATTCAAATGGTCGACTGGGTCTTTGGTCCCATCGAAAGCCTCTATTGATGGCATCCAGAACTTCTGGGGGAGGGAAAAATGAAAGACCTCAGGAGTGAATGGCGACTCAGTTTGCTGGACTAGGGCGTCTGTAATATCGAAACCCTTCCCTTTGACTACCTTTTTCATGTTACCCAACTCCCATTGGAGTTCGCGGAGTTTTTGCTCTAATAGGTGGTCCATGGCATCTGGCGGGGGATGGAGATTGTCTTCTCGGTATGCGGCTCTAGCCCTATTGTGGGCCTCATCTTCGTCGTGTTCTTCCAGGTGTCTCCTCCTATGATTTTTTCCAGAGTGGCTACGCTCGTAGAGTTCGGTGACTTCGTTTGGCAGTGTTTGGCGCTCCTGAGGAGGGGCGTCGTGTTCCGCCTGGGGTGGAGGAGGTTCCTGATGTGCTTGCAAGAACTGGGGGAGCTGATGTGTCTATATCCATTCCATTAACTCTTGGTTCTACTTCATTAGTTACACTGTGGTTCGGCAGTAGGCTTCCAGTTCGTTGGGGGAGGGAGGTTCGCCGCTAGGGTGCGATCCTCGACGCCTTCTTCCTGGGCCGGAAGGTTCTTTGATAGGTTTTGGTGGACTTGAGGGTTGACGGGAGCTTTACTCATGTTCCGAGTTGAGACCATCAAATAAACAAGAAATTAGAAGGGATAAATGGTGAAGACCGTTTCCCGCAGACGACGCCAACCGATGGAATCTCAGAAATAACAGCCCAAGTCCAGTCGTAATGGGGTTAATGAGTTTAGCAAAGTTATGAAAATATGTGGCTAATCGATAGAAAGAAAGATGCACAAAAGATAAGTGGTTCACCCCAGTTGGTGGACTGAGGTTACGTCCACTGTAATGGAGTCTCTTGCTCACTGGGGTTATATATTGATTCTTTGGTGAATATAGTCAGGTTACAGGCGTTGAGCCCTTACAAAAAGTCTCACTTTTCTTGCTCTGTTCCCAGGGAAGAGGCAATCTAGAAGGGGATGGAGAGGAAGATGGAGAAGATCCTCCTCCTTTAATAAGATAACATTGTTCTATTTATATCAGTCGTCTTTTAGGGTTCCCATCGGCACCTTTCGTTTGTCTGCTGATTCTGTGGGGACCTCTCGTCCTTATTTCGCCCAGTCCCCT
This sequence comes from Ilex asprella, assembly GCA_023539305.1. Taxonomy (NCBI): domain Eukaryota; kingdom Viridiplantae; phylum Streptophyta; class Magnoliopsida; order Aquifoliales; family Aquifoliaceae; genus Ilex; species Ilex asprella. The sequence goes on from CM042197.1 coordinate 1,269,151, forward strand.
GCCAGCCGACGACATTATATCTACTATCTCTGGGTTGTTCTGCCCCATCACTCCCAGCAGGTGGGGGTGACTGTCATAGGTTTCAGATGTGGTCTCCCTATCCTTTGGGACATGTGGCATGATGGGGCGCTTCAAGGGTTAGAGTTTGACTTCTCTTTCCCTGGTTGTCTTTTGGTTTGGGCTAGAGTGCTGATCCGTTGGGCTTTGCCCCTTCCCCTTTTGATATGGGCTAACTAGGGGTGCTTTTCTTGGGCCGATAGGCAAATCAGGGCTATTGGGCTCCAGGGTCATGGCAGCCCGTACTTGCAATTCTATCCTCATCAATTTTATAGTATGTGTATATCTTTTGGTGTGTTATGAGATGTGCTTTTTATATGAAATAATGTATTTTTATTATGTGTATCTTTGTGTTTACTATGTACTTTTCTTTTATCAATGTATTTGTATACTTTGTGTGTTTTTTCTGTGGATTAGTGTGTTGCGTATTTTTCTTCGATTAATGCATCTTTGTAGGCTTGTTTTTGTGTGGCTTGTGTGTGTTTGCATGTGTTTATCATTGGAGGTTATTCATGTCCTTGTGCTGGAGTTAGTAGGAGCATACGGGGGAGAGAACCATAATCTTGCTCTCATTTTCCCCCAGCCCCATCTATGTCAGAAACTGTAGATTTGAATTTTGAGTTCTCCAGCAAGTAAAATTTGATTTATATGTTCTTTTGTATTTTTTGGTGATCAATTTTATATCAACATATGAACAAGTTGTTTATATATATGTTGATGAAGATGCAGACTTTGTGATTGATGTCGGAGATGGTGATGCGCCCATGTTTCTTGTAGTGATGTAATTCATTTGCTAAGCAATTGTTGATATACAATTTTTGTCTTGTGTTTGGTGTAATTTTTATGGTCGTTGTGTGGATCAGAAAGAAAGTGGAGATATAAAAGGGAGAAAAAAAATAGAATTGAGAGATCGTTGAGACATTCGTGGTTTGCAATTGGTGAAGCTAATGATTACTCGACTAATGTCTCACCCTAATTGACTTAGCTGGAAAATAGAAGTATCTTGGTGGCACCTTCCACCAAGGCACTCAGGTGAATGCAGCTAAGGTGTTCGACAAAAGTCCAGTTGCTATGCCCTAAGATCTTGTCATTATGATTCCTCGGTTAAGAAGATGTATATTTGTGCCCCTTTAGAAATCGTTCTTCATGCCCCTTCAGAAATCATTCTAAGACCTATTATAGGGGGGCTTTGATCCGCTAAGGGGTGGTAGGTCAGCAACCCTTACTCCCCCTAACCTTGGCACAACCAAGCAAAGCATGGCCCTAGGATGCTTGCATGGGTGGGGACAAGACGGACAAGGGAATGCGAGATAGATGTGAAGTTCGGACAAATTGTGGGGACCCGTAGCTACAAAAGATCACACAGTTGGATCTCAGTTGTTGTTGTGATTGTGGCCTTACTTAGCCAAGTTGGTGGGGACGTATTGCAAATAGTTCATGACCAAACAAAGGATGATCATGTGAGATTCTTTTTTAGGGATATCGAGCCTATGAAGAGCAAAGGTCATGAGTGTGTTGGCCCCGGGTCCGGGAGTGAACATGTCTTGATAACCCTTAGCCTATTTATTGGACAATCATTGATAAATCTTAAACAAACTATAACCATATTTTTTATTTTATTAGTTTTTTGGGTCTAAATTTTATTAGTTAAAGCAAGTATCTAGTTATATGAAATTGTAAGTAACAATAGAACTTAAATGTGTATAAGAACATTGTTTTCTTATTGAACTAAACAATTACGGTGAGAATTCAATCGTTTTGAGGTAAATGAAAAAAAATAGGCCATATTTCTAGATACTGCAACTGGAATTTGGTAAGTAATATCCAATTAAGTAAATTTCTCTAGGTGAATATCATGCTCTATTGTGTTTCTTTAATGATTCTTCTTATTCGTTGGAATGTTTTTCGACATGTTTGTGGTCTGCTATTAATGAAATTAATGATTACTTACGCATATATGGTTAATCTAGTGGTGAGGTTTGTGTTATATGTTTTACCCATTTTTGTGTTTGTGTTTGTATTTTTATGTGTATAGTTTATCTATCTTTTACAATGTATATCAGAGTGTTATGTTTTTTTCCTTTTATGAATGATTTTTTGTGTGTATGTTTTCATATGTACAATATGTGGGTTTTACTATGTGGTGTATTGTTGTATAATGTTTGTGTATTTTTATTTTAGTGTGTTATAGTATGTGCTTCTTATGTGAAATAATATGTTTGATCAATGTGTGTTTTTATTATGTGTATTTTTGTGTACTGTGTACTTTTCTTTAATTAATGTATTTTTAATTTTTTTTTGTATACACTTTGTGTATGTTTTTCTATGTATTAGTGTTTTGTGTATTTTCTTTTATTAATGCATCTTTCTAGGCTTGTTTTTGTTTGCTTCGTGTATATCATTGATTAAAGAATGCATTCTAGGGAGAAAACTATAATTTTGCTGTCATTTTTCCCGGTCAAATCTATATCAGAAACTATAGATTTATATATTCTATTGTATTCATTTGGTGATCAATTTATATCAAAATATGCAAGTTATTGGTGAATATGTTGCTCTCTTCCCCTTTTTCAATAATTCTTCTTCTTCGTTGAGATGTTCTTTGACATGTTTGTGGTCTCCAATCGGTGGAGTTATTGATTACTTGTATGTACATGGTTACCTAGGTAGTGAGTTTTGTTTGTATATGTTTTATGTTTTATCAATGATTGTGTTTGAATTTTGATGTATATAGTTTATTCGTATTTAAAAATGTGTATCAGTTTGTGGTATGTATTTTTTATTTATGAATGATTTTTTGTGTGTATGTTTTTATATCTAGACTCTGTGGGTTTTACTATCTGGTGTATCATTGTATAGTGTATGTGTATATCTTTTGGTGTGTTATGCTATTTGCTTTTTATGTGAAACAGTGTGTTTTTATTATGTGTTTCTTTGTGTGTACTATGTACTTTTCTTTTATCAATGTATTTGTACATTTATGTGTTTTTTTGTGTATTAGTGTACTGTGTATTTTTCTTTGATCAATGCATCTTTGTAGGCTTGTTTTTGTGTGGCATGTGTTTATCATTGGAGGTTATTCATGTCCTTGTACTAGAGTTAATAGGAGCATACGGGGGAGAGAACCATAATCTTGCTCTCATTTTTTCCCAGCCACATCTATGTCAGAAATTGTAGATTTGAATTTTGAGTTCTCCTGCGAGTAAAATTTGATTTATATGTTCTTTTGTATTTTTTTAGTGATCAATTTTATATCTACATATGAACAAGTTATTTATATATAAGATGGAGACTTTGTGATTGATGTCGGAGATGGTGACGCGCCCATGTTTCTTGTAGTGATGTAATTCATTTTGTAATATCCTAATCCACCCTTGAGTGTCTAGTAGTTATAACATAGAGATATATTGTGAATATTCTTAAGCTTGAATTATTATGTTGAAAAGTCTTTTCAATATAAAATATTAATATAAATAAATAATAATTCTTAAAAGAGAGTTTTGAAGGATCTAGAAGAATCCGGAAAGTTCTAGAACAATTGAGAAGAATCCGAAAGGTTCCAGAAAAATTTAGAGAAGTCTAGAATATTCTAGAAGGTTCTAGAGGGAAGTAGAATGTTCCGGAAGGACTTAAAAGGTTAGAGAAGACTTTAGATGAGTCTAGATATTTGTGGAAAATTAGCTTTAAACCTAAAAAGATCTAGGAAAAAGGGAGATGGTAGAATATTCTAGAAATTCTTCCTTAAAATGACACATATTTTCTAGAACAATCCTAGGAGGCCTATAAATAGAGCATTTGGGGATTAGATTATGTATACAAGTGCACTTTCAAGAAAGAATAGAGAGAAAAAGAGAGAAGAAGGAAGGGAGAACATCTTATCCAAGGAGAAAGGAAAATCAAGTAACATACCATTTGGACTTGAGGTGAGTGGTTTGACATGCTACGTATTTTTGAAAATCCCTCATATTCCTAAATATCTTTAAAACAATACAAAATGTTGTACTAAGTGTATACTTGTGGCATACGATGAATTCTTTGTGAAGTGTTATGACTTAATCACTTGTTTATATGGTGAGACTTTGTAATAGTGAATGGGACCATGATTGAAAGTCCAGGAAAATTATTCTTCTGTGTGCAAGTGACCCTGGCCACTAGGGAACAGACCCAGGGGAGGCTGTGGTGACCCTAGTGCTCAACGGTTGAAGGAATAGTGTCTGGTGCGTCCTGGTGACCTTCACCGGATCGTCTTAGGGAACAGACCCGGGTGAGGCTGTGGTGACCCTAAGTACGATGTTGGATCCAACCTTTAGACCTTCTACCAATTGGTATGGTTCCCAGATATTTTACAAGTCCTTACCATTATGAGATGATGATATGATTTGTTATTGTCACAACGTTTTTAGTTGCTGATTTTGTTTATGATCGTATGCCATACATATTTTCTTGTTATCAGTTATTTTATATTCCTTGTTTTCAAATGAATATTACTATGTGTGCATTACCATTCACTGGGCTTTAAGCTCATTCCTTTAGATTATGTTTTTTCAGGTGAGAGACCGGAGTGTTGCTAGCACACTCTGGAGACTTTTGTACCGTGACCTCCATAGGACACTTTTTGTGCACCACTTTATGTAGATAAGTATATATGTATACATGTACTTTATCAGTAGATGTTCGGTATGTATGAGCGGTAATCCTCTTTTGTTCGGGTTTCGTAGACATGTTATTAATAATACAAGGACATTTTGTGTTTATATTTTTTTGGTAATATTGATCATAGGCTTACATGAGCCATGGGATAAGCTCCAGGGTTCATGGCCGGTCATATCCCGCGAATCGGGGTGTGACACATTTGCTAAGCAATTGTTGATATACAATTTTTGTCTTGTGTTTAGTGTAATTTTTTTGGTCATTGTGTGGATCAGAAAGAAAGTGGAGATATAAGAAGGAGAAAAAAATGGAATTGAGAGATCGTTGGGACATTTGTGATTTGCAATTGGTGAAGCTAATGATTGCTCGACTACTGTCGCACCCTAATTGACTTAGCTGCAAAATGGAAGTATCTTGGTGGCATCTTCCACCAAGGCACTCCATGAGATTAAAGTAAGGTGTTCGACAAAAGTCCAGTTGTTATGCCCCAAGCTCTTGTCATTATGATTCCTCGTTTAAGATGTCTATTTGTGCCCCTTTAGAAATCGTTCTTCATGCCCCCTTCAGAAATCGTTCTAAGAGCTATTATAGGGGGGCGTTGATCTGCGAAGGGGTGCCAGGTCGGCAACCCTGACTCCCCCTAATCTTGGCACACGCAAGCAAAACATGGCCCTAGGATGCTTGCATGGGTGGGGGCAAGACGGACAAGGGAATGCGAGATAGATGCGAAGTTCGGACAAATTGTGGGGACCCGTAGCTACAAAAGATCACATGGTTGGATCTTAGTTGTCGTTGGGATTACGGCCTCACTTAGCCAAGTTGTTGGGGACATGTTGCAAATAATTTGTGACCAAGCGAAGGATGATCATGTGAGATTCTTTTTTTAGGAATATCAAGCTTACAAAGAGCAAGGGTCACGAGTGTGTTGGCCCAAATTGTCCTGGGTCCAGGAGTGAACATGTCTTGGTTGCCTTTATTGCAATGTGGTTGATGCATACGTTACATTGGAGCCCCCTTCTGGTGGTAACAGTTCGCAGCTGCGTAGTCCCTTTGGCTCCCCTATTTCTCAGAAACCTGTATCTTCGCCTTGATGATTTGCAGGATGCGACCTCCATTTTAATGAGGCGTTACGACATAAGTAGCTACGTCTCTACCCTCTTCTTGCAGCTCTTCCTACTTGAGTGTCGCCTCGCAACCGCCCCCGAGGCCAAATGTCCTACTGATGGTGGTCTTTCTCCTTGGGGACTATGATGATCCGGATGCTCCATATCTAGGTTGGTGGTCCCCTTCTCGATGATGATTCATAATTCATTTTTCACCCTTATGTGGTTTCCCACCCTATTGTCTAGTCGCTTGGTACAAGGGAGACTTTGCCCAAATGCTGTGTTGTTTATGATCCCGGTATTATTACTGTGGTGTCGGATTTTGCGGCATTCACGGGTACTTCCATGGGTTAATGGGTGATCAACTGGTTGGCAAAGGATGGGTGTCACATTGGTGACCTGCCTCCGTGAAGATGATGGCATTAAACCTTTCCTAGATACTACGGGATACCGAACCCTCCACAACCATGCACTTCTTGGGGTCTGAGGCCCCTCTGTGCACAAGTCCATGATGGCCTTGGTAGTTACCAATCTGATACCATCAGTAAGTCTCAACTGATTAAAAAAATTCTTGAACTTGATTGTTTCCTTCAAGATGCGGGCACCCGCGTAGGGGTCAATCTTTAGCATGTCGTGGCAAACTTCCATGGTCTCTCGACTTAACTAAATTTTGGGCCACTCTTTGAAGTTGCCTTCCGCTATATGCTCGATTTCGTCATAGAACGACACCATGTGCACCTCCTTGCCTTCTTCGTGGTCTTTGAGGGGCCAAATGTGGACGTTCCCCTTGCGTCCGTTAGTACTAGTTCTGCATTCTTTCAGCGCTTATGAAGTACTCGGCGCACAGTCCAACAGTCCTTGAGGTGGTGCTTGGTGTGGCGATGAAACTCATAGAAGGTCGGGCTGTTTTTCTCTTCTCTAGTTGGCTCCTTTTCCACTGGTGGTAGCTCGACATCATCATTTTTGATCCATTCCGTGAGAATATGCTGGACTGACCTCATGCCACAAGGATACGGAGGTGGCTCCTCGGGCTTGGAAACCCTCCCTTGCTTCTTTGGACATTGGCCCCACTCCTTTGGGACCTCCTCGGCAATTGCAGCAGTTTACAATCGGCTATCTTGAAGGACACACATAGCCTAGTAAAGCTTTTGAAGTCACTGTTCACTAAGTATGCCTTGTATTTGTTGTGCATTCCGCCAATGTAGATTCGAACAAGGCCCTCTTCGATGACATTTTCCTTGCACTCTCGTCATGAAATTTGTCAATGTATGTCATCAGGGATTCTCCGTCATCCTGAATGGTCTTCGTCAAGGAGAGAATTGTCGTACACTGTTCAACATGGAAGAACTGTGCAACCAATTTTCTGGCTACAGGGCCGGGGGATGAATTCACACCATCAAAGGTCTCATTCCTAGCAATTGCATTTAAATAATGTTGACTCTCGATGGATGGGATACGATTAATGTATACATAGCATGGCTATTCATCCAAAGCACACTTGAATTTTATTTCCTAGTCAGTTATGCAACACAGCACCTGACAGACCATGGACTGATGTAAACTGAAAAAGAAAATATATTAATCAATTCATAACCGCTACTTGAGGAAACAAAATTAAATAAATAAATCTAGTAAGATAATGAAAGTCATACCTCAAGCACCACATTTATGCGGGGTCAGATTCTGCCTGATCATTGTGTTCTTCCAACTCTGATGCAGAAGTTATGCAAAGAATTTAACCTGATGGAGGCTGTAAAACTAAAAAGTATAATGGAGTTTCATGGTATAAATCTTGATGTTGTTGCTTACAATGTTCTCTTTACTGGCCTTTGTGCTAGTGGTGATATTGTACAAGCATTTGATCTGTATGAGGAGATAAAACAAAGAGACCTCTGCCCGAATACCACCACGTTTACTGTTCTTACTGATAGTCTCTTGCCCAAGAACAATATTGTGAAGGGTGAAATGCTTTTGATGGATTTACAAGACAAGGGATTGATATCTCGAGATCAAAGCACCCAAGATTTGCACAAAGGTTTGATGGTTGCTAGGAAGAAGTTAAATTTATTGAGGCACCAGAGGAGGAGAAATAGAGAAAAAAAAGGTTAAAAAGTGGGGTTAGAATATATGGCTGAGAACAGGACCATTGTGGAGGCTTGCTAGCAAACGAGGTTGTGATGGGAATTTCTTTACCTAACCAATTGGGATGCAAGATGAGGTCTGTAACAGCTTGAATCTTCTAATTTATGGTTGTTTTTAAGGAATATGTGTTCTAAACTATGCGTTTTCATTTCTAGTTATTTATTTCTCATGCATGGTACCATGGACATCACGCCTCTTTATGGATCGGTATGGAGCAGATTTTAGGTTTTCAGCTGCCAAAAGTACATCGAGATTTATGGTTTCCCCACTGACTTTCACTGGTGCTAATACGAGTCGTGATATGTGCCATGTAAGTATGCTTGTTTTTGCTGATGCTGCTTACTTCATTAATTTTCTCTGGAGCTACTTTTCTGTAATTAGGGTGATGGAGGTGTGTCTAATATTTATCAACATGCAATTAAAAGTGACCTGCCTACATGACAGTTAGAATAATACAAATTACCTCTTCCCCAAGATTTGAAGAATTAATCTTCACTTCCATAACCAAACTTGTTTCTAGATATATGCCCATTGATATTAAAGATTGGAAGAGAGTAATCCATGGTCCCCTCCCGGTGGGTTTCTTGATAGTATTTATATCTGTTTGTGGCGGAAATTTCTTTAAATATTCTTGAAAAGGTTTTTTTAACTTGAATGCTACATCTTTATTGCTTCCTCCCCTTCTCCCAATCAATAGTTTTTGAGGAAATTGAGGTTTAGAGAACCCAGAATCTAACTTAAAAAGCATGGAACTGAAACTACTGTTAGACTAACCAAAGGAGGAGGGATCGTGCACTTTGATTAGGCAGATGATAAGGAGTAAGGACCTACCACAATGTTGATGATTGGATAAGTAGAAATGTAGTCTTAAGTTTTAATTCTTGCTTAGTTTTCAGTCATGCATGGTTCCACTCTCGATTTCCAAGCAATTTTATTTTGTCGTCTTTCCAGATTTGTCATTACACAACAATTCTATTGACAGTGGGTTTTACTTATTTTTTAGAGTTGCTATTGTGGGTCTTGTTGGGTAGAAAGCAAGAGAATAGAACCTTCTAAATTACCCAGATGTCAAAGGTGCCAATGCTAGACTTGATAGTGATAGGCAGGTTTATGATGTTCCCTGCTATTAAACCAGGGGTGGCTGTATGACTGCTCGTATGCTGATTCTTTTTTGGATCCTTTTTTTATTCATTATGTTGTTTCACTGTATGCAGGAGGAAATTCAGAAAAGAACTGGATATATTGTAACGCAAGCAGAGAAAATTTATGATGTGGATGCTAATACATCAATTGATCAGCTTTCTGAAGATCTCAATATCAAAATACTGGAGGTAATTCATTTTTCCCCTTGTTTTAATGAGTTGGTTGTTGGTCTGGAGAATTGAAGTTTGGTGCACTACATTACTTTATGCTCATACTCATTTTTTTATGTTTGTTTATGTGTGCTGAGACTCATTGAAAAGTTTGGAAAACCCAAAATTTTCTTGAACATCTCTCTCTCTCTCTAAACAAAGAAATAACTAATAGTATGTGAAAAACATAAAAAGAAAAACCTTGTGCACGGTTCAAGTGGATACGTAGGCAATTACAGAAGCCCTAAAGATCTCATGCCCCTTTGTATTGATGCGAAGTTGATGCGCTAATTCCTCCATCTCTTAATACATTGGAATGATATATCGAGTCTCCAAGACCTGCTTATCAAGTGTGTCCAGAGAATTCCATTGTTCCTTTACCTCCATCTAAGTGAACAAACAAGTAAAATTTGTTCTGGTTTCTTTTGTTCTATTTTTTTCCTCTGTTATCCTTTTTTTTTTGGTTGATGTAATCTATTATCCTTTTCTTGATTGCATTTTTTTTACCAAAAGAGGGGTTACTCTGGGCTTCCCCCCCCGCCCTCTTTTTCTTTCTCTCTCTCTGGTTTTGTGCATCAATGGTTTATACTTCTTCACATTTTCCTTTTTACCTTCTTCAGAGTCATCAGTATGAGGGCAGTGTCGGGCTTCATCTGTGAGGCATTTGGATATAACCCAAAGACAGGTGAGACCATAAATGTGGTACTTGAAATGGAAAACTAAGAACACAATGATGAGGCAGAATCTGGACCCGCATAAATGTGGTGCTTGAGGTATGACTTTCATTATCTTGCTGGATTTATTTATTTGTTTTTGTTTCCTCAAGTAGTGGTTATGAATTGATTAATATATTTTCTTTTTAAGTTTAAATTAATCCATGGTCTGTCAGGTGCTGCGTTGCATAACTGTCTAGGAATTAGAATTCAAGTGTGCTTTGGATGAATAGCCATGGATTATCTTGGCGGTCTCAATGTGTATACATTATTCCTATTCCATCCTTTAGGAGTCCACATTATTTAAATGCAATTGTTAGGAATGAGACCTTTGATGGTGTGAATTCATCTCCGGCCCTGCAGCCACAAAATTTACTCTAGTTGCATATTAGTCCAAGTAGCAAGTTTCACAATTTTCTTTTTGATTCTCCTTACCCTGGGGCTTAAACTTACAAGGAATATGTCAAGAGCTGTCTATATAGTATTTTCTTGGGCACTATAAGTTGTCGTTGTAATAATAGTAGCCTCAACAAGGCAATTGATTAAGAAGCAGTTGGTGGAGTCTGAAACTGTAAGTTGTCTAGGAACCAGTTCCTTTTCTTGGACAAACTTATGTTGGTATGAAAAGTATATTAAAAGAAGGGAGGGAAAGCTAATAGCAGCAAGCAGAAGGATCTGCTGGAGTAGTAAGATGCATGTCAATCATGATACACTCAGCGATTGCCTTTATTGAGTGAAGATGTATTTATCTGAATAGTCATGGGGACAAAAGGTGCGTTTAAAGATAATGCTTTCATTGAAGAGAGTATGGTGTATACTTAAAATTTTTAATGTAATGCTAGGTATTCTAAGGAGCTTTGCATTAGAAGATCGGTCAGAGTCGTGAAATATTGTGTGATCTACGTAACTGTGTACAAAAAAATTGAGGTGCTTTCTAGAATTTATACTTATATAGTATAATGGTATATTAATTATGATATTTTAAGAAAAAAATAAATTTTTATTTTTATTTTATTTTAATAAATGATAATATAGAATATGAATTTTAATTATAAAATTTAAAAAATTTATTATTTTATCTTTAATTGAAGTATTTTTTATCTAAGTTTATTTAACGTTTTAAACTTAAGAGGTCTAAATATTACATGCTTACAAATTTTAAGAGGTAGGGGTCCAATTGTGTAGTGTTATACAGGGATAAACTTTTAGGGGTTTGTATATAATATTTTAAGTATCAGGGTTTGAGTGGCTAAGTGAAAATTTTTAGGGGTCTGGGTATAATTCTTCCTTTCTTCTAAATGTCGGACCCCCGAATGCATACGGCACAAACACAGCCGTCTTCGTGTTGAATTGCACGCCGGCAGACAGAAAGAACTGGAATTACTACTGAGAGTCACTGGGAAAATGGGCGGCGAGTCACGGTACGAGATCGAGCAAAATGCTTACATCAAGCTGGTCCTCCATGCCCTAAAGCACAAGACCTCCGCCGTCAATGGCGTCCTCCTCGGCCGCATCTCCTGCGGCGACACCTCCAACCCCGTCGTCGAAATCGTTGAGTCTGTCTCTCTCTTCCACTCCCAAATCGGCCTTCTTCCTCCTCTCGAAATCGCGCTAATTATGGTCAGTCGGTCCTCAACTCTACTCTCTCTTTCACTCCTTTAAGTTTCGATTCGATCTTAGGGTTTCTAACTTAATATATATTATTTGATGTTCGAATAGATAGAGGAGTATTTTACAGCTCAAGGTTTGAGCGTTGTTGGTTATTTTCACGCCAATGAGCGATTCGATGATTCCGAGCTAGGTAATGTCGCCAAGAATATTGGTGATCACATTACTCGATATTTCCCCCAAGCTGCTCTTCTTTTGGTACGTTTGCGTTGACTTCCTGTTCAAAATGCAGTTTCTTTTTTATTAATTTTAAATTTTTGTGAGCGGAATTCAACATTTTTTTTATTGGTGTTCAATTGGTTTAATTTCAGTTAGATAACAAAAAACTTGGAGCTTTAGCAAAGGATCGGAGCCCGGTGATGCAGGTGGTTTTACCCTTTTTCCACCGTCATTGGTCAATGATTGCGAGAATTTGATTTGTTAAATTAAATTAGGTGGCAAAGAAACTTCGTTGAGATATTATAGTTTTGTCACTTAATCTATTTACATTGCTCTTATAGCACTATTTTCAGCACCAAGCTATATGCATCTTGTGTATTTACAGCATTTCCATCCCTGTCTATTATCATCAGAGCATAATTTAATCATTTGCACCATTTTGTAGTAGGCCAATATCTATCTTTTATTGATTCAAAACAGTAGCTTGATCAATTGTTTTCTTTTATTGATTGGTATGGGTATAACCAGCATTGCCTTAATGGGTCGTAGGCCAAATCCTCAAGTTTGAAATTGTCTGGATATGCCTGTGTTTGATGTATCAGTGTGTTATAATCCACGCCCATTGACAAATGGAAAGTAACATATGTGCTGTTTATGTGCGGCTTTATTTTTACATGCTCCATACTTCACTTATGGGTCATGATGTTAGGTTTTATTGATCTGTTTAATCAGCAAATGATAGTGTGTGTTCATGGTAGGCTGTCAGACTAAATATTTGTGGGGCCTGTTTGCTGTAGTTACTATTTTTTATCACACTAATTATTGCCAAACCACAGTTGGGGCTTCAATTGAAAGAGGATTATTGCCCAAGATATGGTGAGCTTTTGACCTATGGCAAAGTATATGGGTATATTGGCTGCGGAATCCCAGAACCAATAATGCAAATGCTATTTGCTAGCAAATTTGTTTGACCTTAACTGAAAAGTTGTAATTTTTTGTACAATTGATGATCATCATGTTGCAACATAAAGAATCATGGATAAGGGCCTGAGTTGGATTGAGTACCTCACCTTTTTCTGCCAAAGAATTGGAAAGCCTTTAAGAATATTCAACATAGAGATGTAAATTATGCACCTTATCTGTAGACTGTCGTATTAATCTGTTATTCATAGTTCGTTATTAATTATAGTTCCAACATTGTAGGTACTGTTGGACAAAGTTCCCAGATCAAGTGTCTTTTGGTTCGAAAATGTGTATTTATTTTTAGTTCGTTGGGAGACACTGAATAGTTTCTTGTATTATTGCCATGTGTTTTATTTGAACTGCTGAACTCCACCCTCTGGAAAGCGTGTTGGCTATGCACTTTGCAGATTCTGTTTCATCATTTTGGTGGGTCTATATATTTGATACAAGCAAAATCTGCATTGTATGCCTAGTCAGCCACGTAAGAAACCCTTGCATTAGATTTCGGAATGCTCATTTTTTGTCCATAAGCTCTCCTCGCTGTAATTCTCTCTGGAAGTCGCCCCACAACCCCTTGACTCCTTCGAGCTACATTTTTCTACGTTTCTCTGTCTTGTCTATGTTATAAACCACTGTGAAGTTCTAAAATAAGTTAAATAACAGAGCATCTTTTAAATTGCAATTCTTCAACTAAAGTTTGTTTATTTGTTTGTCTCTTTGTCACGCAGCTTTACACGAAGGATGCAACTAGGAGTTGGAAGCTAGTTGGATCAGAGGGGAGCAACCAGCTGAGCATCAAGGAGCCATCTGCAAATATTCTCCTGCTGGATTATGTTTCTTCTGAGAAGTGGAAGGATATCATAGATTTTGATGACCACCTTGATGACATTAGCAAGTAAGAGCCATACATCATTCTTTTGTCACTGTCCAATAATTTACTTGTACTTTTTTCTGTAGTCATGCTGCTGGTCATAAAAAATTATGGATAATATTTTGCAATTTGCTTTTCTCTCGGTAGGGACTGGTTAAACTCAGATCTCTTCAAGTAATATTCGCCGTGGTTGTAAGCATTTCTGCTGCTGTTAACAAGTGGTGGTGGTGGTGGCTGCTTATTCTTTTCCCAGTTGCTAATGCTGAGATTTTGGAAGACAAACTGCCCACAAACGAAGCTGACATGTGATAGAACATTATCCATGCGAGCATGGGGTTGTACTTTGTGGGGTGACATGATGTATTATTTAAAGGGTTGCTTTCTATTGTTAGATATTACAGTTGCTTTAGATAGAAACTTGATATTTTCTTTATTGAACGGTGAAAGTTTCCAGGATCTGTAGTAGATTTAAACACTGCTCTTTTCAAATGTTTTGCACCATCTTTCTGTTAAAGTGGGGGAAGAAAAAACTCTTTTGCGATGACCTTTGTATGTTGGAAATCAATCGAATCGATTCATGGAAACTGTTTTTCAGTCATCGGTTGCCAATAAAATGACGATGACCAATTCTATGCAATCTTTGTGATGATGAATTGGCCAATCCTGTGAGCGAACAGTGGCCTCTTGTCATACTGACTCATGAAACAAAGTGTAGTTCAGACTCATTTGTCAGTCCTCGTTATGAGTCACAAATTTTAGAAACCTGCACCCAGGGATGCAAATACTCACTCAGTGGGTTGAATAAACTATCGATCGGACTTAACCCGTTTATTAAATAAATTTTAAGATTGATCAGATTTAATCATCGTTAACTTTGTTTATTTATAAGATATGGTTTTTAAATTTTTTTTTTTCAGTTTTTGTGCCCAACGATCGAAGTTTGGAGATAATTTAGTACATATTTTTAGGACAAATATATTTGTTCCTATAATAAGAAATTAAGCTCTGGCAGGTAAACATAAACCGTCATTCACTAACCGAAATGGTTCGGTCTATGCCCTCAGTTTCTTCCCTCTGCACACTCCCCTCCTCTAAACCCAACCGAACCAATCGATCAGGAAATTCTCATAATCCCAATTCAGAAAGCCTCACAGCCGATCAGTTCTACAACTTCAACTCTCTATTGGAGCTCAAACAAGTGCATGCCCACGTCATCAAAACTAACACTCCTCATTCAATCATCCCACTTCCCCGAGTTGGCTCCGTTTGTGCCTTCACGCATTGTTTTCCCTACGCTCAACAAATCTTCGAATGTGCTCATACGCCCGAGATTGTAGTGTAGAAGTAGAACTCCTGTTTGAGAGCTTTTGCCGAAAGTTATTCTTCAAAAGATGCAATTGTGCTATTTTATCAGCTGCGTAACCATAATGTTTGTCTCGATATTTTTTCTTGTTCTTTTATTAATAAAGCTTGCACAAAGTTGTTGGATCTTTTACAGGGTAAAATTGTTCACGGGTTCATTGAAAAACTTGGGTTTCAATCAAATTTGTTTTTGCAAAACACTATTGTTCAGTTATATGCATCTTGTGGAGCTATTAATGATGCGCGGTTGTTGTTTGAGAAAATGTCGCAACGGGATGTTGTGACTTGGAATATAATGAAGACCCAATCGGTCAAGAGGGAAGATGTTGACGGGGCGTATGCTTTATTGTCACAAATGCCAGTGAGAAATTTGAGGTCTTGGACGACAATGATTGCCGGATTCGTTCAGTGTGGCAAGCCAAAGGAGGCTATTAGTCTTTTTACGCAGATGGAAGAGGCAGGGTTGAGATCTAATGAGGTAACGGTTGTGGCTGTTCTCGCGGCATGTGCTGATTTGGGTGCACTTGATCTTGGCAGGAGGATTCATGAGTACTCTGAGCGAAGTGGGTATAGTAGAAATACTCGTATATGTAATACTCTTATTGATGTGTACATCAAATGTGGATGTTTGGAAGCTGCTCATATTGTTTTTGAGGAGATGGAGGACCGAACCATTGTCTCGTGGTCAGCCATGATTCAAGGGCTGGCAATGCATGGACAAGCTAACGATGCTCTGCAACTCTTCTCTAAGATGATTCAGATAGGCATCAAGCCCAATGATGTCACCTTCATTGGACCCTTGTATGCTTGTAGCCATATGGGGTTGATAAATGAGGGTCATAGGTTTTTTGCTAGTATGAATAGAGATTACGGGATAACTCCACAGATTGAACTTTGTGGTTGTATGATTGATATTTTAAGCCGTGCAGCCCTCCTTCAAGAGGCATATGAGCTTATTATGAACATGCCTATTGACCTGAATGGAGTAGTGTGGGGAACTCTCCTTGGTGGATGTAAGGTCCACAAGAACATTGAAATGGCGGAAGAAGTAACCAACCACCTTCTTAAATTGGACCCGCTAAATGATGAATACTACATAGTTTTGTCGAACATTTATGCGGAAGCAAAGCGTTGAGAAGACGTGACAAGAGTGTGGAAGTTGATGAGAGATTGAGGGGTGAAGAAGACACCAGGGTGGAGTTCAATTACGGTGGATGCAGTGGTCCATGAGTTTGTGGCTGGGGATGAAACCCATCCTCAAACTAAGGGGATATTTCTAAGGTGGTACAAATTATTAGAAGAAATGAGGTTAAATGGATATGTACCAAACACTTCGGTGGTTCTGCTAGACATGGAAGAAAATGGGAAAGAAAAAGTTCTGTATCGCCACAGTGAGAAATTAGCATTGGTTTTTGGTCTAATGAACATACCTACTGGAAAACCAATCAGGATTATGAAGAATCTTCGTGTTTGTGAAGACTGTCACACTGCTTTGAAAATTATATCAGAGATTGTTAACCGAGAGATAATTGTCCGTGATCAAAACCGGTTTCATTGCTTTAAAGATGGCTCTTGTTCATGCAGGGATTATTGGTAGTGGACCTTATCTTCTAATATACCATAATGGAATTCATGTTCATCTTCATATGACTCCTTAAGGTCAGTCAATTCAGAGTCCACTTTTTGGTCCAGTTTGTGTATCATTTGATTTCATGCAAGTCTCCAGCATTAATGCAGGTTTCAATTGTTCCTACTTCACTGGTTTCTTCATCATCTATATTGAACAAACTATACAACTTCATTTTCTCATTCTCATCTTTAAGCATCATCATTCCAGAAGCAAGACAACAGAAATCACAGTTTTCCACACTTATACATGCATAGAACAGCCTATATCCTCCTGTGACAAGCATGCACATCAAAGAACAGGACAGCCTTTTACTTCTATCCCTGGTGCTGTAGGGCACCTAGCCAATGGACAATGGTCTTCTGTAGTCATACCCCACCAATCCGGACCAGCAATGTCCTTTGCTTGAAGGGCGAAGTAAAGAACAACAGCCATGAAGGCAATTCCAGCATCCAATGCAGCCGACAAAACGTAAGTGTGCCTTGCCCACCATCCCTTAAACTTCTTGTAAATATACAAGTTGAAGAACAGTCCCACAACTCCCCACATCAAATAATTGACAGATCTAGCTGGTGGCATGCCCATTGTACTTCCCAAAATAAGAGGCATGTGGATCAGCTTGATCCATTTCTTTTCAGGGAATTTCCGCGAAAGCAGCCATACGGGTACTGGTGCAAGAAAGCCAATGAGGAAAAACCAGTTCATCTCCGGGTATACCCCGTGCTTTGTGAACATTCGCATTGGGCCTACTACTCCCCAAATGATCGAAGCATTGTAGAAAACATCGTCACCAGGGCATGTCCAAGGACTCCCATCGGGTAGTTGAGACGGATCACAGATGTGCTCAACTGTTGAGAGAAGCCACCAAGCTGTGCCAAAGTAGATGGAAGAAGAAACTATTGTTCCAACCAACTGTGAATAAATCAAACCCCAAAATGGTTATGTAAACATGTGTTTTAAGAATCAATGAGATATTGGTCATTGGGTGTAATTTAAGTATTTATACTTCAACAAGATTGAATAATGACTGTGTACCTGAACAACGAACATCGCTCTGGGAGGGATCTTCATGTAGTGACCTAATTTGAAATCGTTAAGAAAAGTGATTGCTTGCGACATGCTTATATAACCATAGGTCTTGAAAGTCACATTTGCTAGAGGTTTTCCTGGGTACAGATACCCAATGATCAACTCTGTGATCACATTTAGCCCTGGTTGCTGCACATTTCACATAAAACATAATAAATACTGATAATAGAGATCCATTAAGTACTTACTTTCTTGATGTGATGCTGTTATATTATTTGTTGGCAAAGTCTATGGTAATGAAGCAAATCAGGTGAAGTTACGACTCAATTAGCAAGATTACGACCGCACAAGGCCGTTTGATATCAATCTTAGAATATTAGGACCGATTCTAATATTTTAGGATAAACTAACTTTTGTAATTATAACTTGGCCCAACTGAATTGCAATTTTACCGCAACCAAGGTATAATTAGCTCTAATTGTGTTGTATCAAACTCGGTGAAGAACAGGTACCTGGTTGGTTGTAGCTGTTATTATACCGATGGGTAAGGTGAAGAACAGGGCTATGGCACAAGCCAATATAAGTCCCCACCATGGGAGTTGGAGTTGTTTGCCAAAACCTTCACATGTGAACAGGGCAAGAGCGAACATTGTCACCAACAGAGCGTGGAACCACCAGTCAGGAACTGCTTCGTAGTTCTTCTTCATTAATCTTGTGTGCACATCACCAACCATTCCTTTTAACATATCCTGTGTCTGAGTCCACATTTTCCAAATTGTTCTGCACAAATTGTTTCAATCAAGACGTGTTTTGCATGATCTACTCGTATTATTTTTAGTTTGTATCGAGTATTAATTAATCTACATGCTAATAAAATTCAAACAAACCAGACTTTTTTTTTCCTTTCAATCCTCCAAAAGCTTCAGCGGTCAACTACTTTCAATCAGATCCAATATGTTGTGTTAGTAAAACATTTTCCTTTGTGTTATCTTTCTGAGTGCTCCAGGATTATCACCCCTATCAAACCAAATTAATCAGCAAAAAAAAAACTAAAAAAATATGAACTTACTTGCCATTGAAGAGTGCAACATGTGAAATAGTAGCCGTCAGAGTTGCAAAACTCAACCCATATGTCATGGCAAAGAAGACACTGAGGTAGAGTTTGCTGTAACCATTGTACCCAGCTTCATCAAGGTCAAAAGTTTTCTCATTCAAAACTCTGGAAATATTATAAGGATGACCAGTTGAATCGAAAGTATGAGAGGAAATGAATGGAAATTTCTTTGCCTCATAGGCATTAAGCCAATATGCAGTAGGGACTACAATATAGACAATGAGGAAGAAGCCAGCCATAATGTTGACAATGGCGAAGACTGGGTAAGTGAGAGGAGATCCTAAGAAGCCAGCAATGGTGGACCAGTCGAGTCCGATCGAGCCGATGCCAAGGCCATGGAGGCCTGAACCGAGCTGTTGGGCAGTTATGGAGTTCTTCCAGATTAAACAGACGAAGGAAATTGCGGTAATGGAGGGGAAAAGATAGGCTGGGAGAAGGTAATAGGCGAAGCTTGATATGAACACCATGTAGAAGAATTGTAGCCTTGTTAGTCCTCCCTTGGGTCTCTTTTCTTTCTCATGCAGTGCTCTGAAATGCAACACGTGTTACTATTGTATGAGTGTGTGTGTGTGTGTGTGAGAGAGAGAGAGAGAGAGAGAGAGACCTGAATAGAGATATGCTGACCATGCTTGAGGGCCACCACATATAGGGGGAGTCCACCAGGATTTTTCTGAATATTCCAGCCCACCCATACCCAAGCATCTGAATTTATCAAGAGCACCATTCTTGTCATTTGAGCCTTAATCCAAGAAATGTAATTTAAAACATGATATAAATTGAGTAGGGTAAGTTTTTTTATAAGAAAAGTAATAGGGGAGTTGGCTGTAATTGAGGCACATTTTTTGTATAAACGATGTAGATTTATTCGAGATGGTTCACCACTTTTTTCAATCGTGATAGTAATATCCAAGAACAGAGCTATTCAGGGGCTACGGTGGGTTGAAGCCCAGAGTAAAAAATAAATAAAAATTTATCATTTTGGCTACCAGTACCAGCCTATACAAACACCCTCCCCTATTCGGCCATCCCTCTTCTGTGCAAACACCATCCTCTCTCTTTCTCTCTCTCTCTCTCGCACACCCAACCCCAATAGGTATGATTCATCACCTCCTCCTTTCCCCTCTTTATTTAGTTTTGCTCTTCGTTTCCGTATGTCTGTCTCCCTGTCTCTATTTGTTTGGTTTTGCTCTTCGTTCAAATGCCACCCACAAGCTGTTCGATCAAATGCCTCTGAATCACACACACATCTATTTTTCAGGCAGCCGTTCGAATCAAATGATGCCCACAAGTTGTTCGATCAAATGCCCCTGAATCACATACACATCTCATTTTCAGGCAGCTGTTCGAATCAAATGCCGCCCATAAGCTGTGCCGCTAGGGTTGTTAATCAAGTCGAGCTTTAACACTATTTTAGGCTCGTTTATGAGTAAATAGTTAAACGAGCCAGTTTGTTTATGTGTAAATTAAGCTCGACAAATGCTCGATTAACACCCATATGTGCCGCTGTAGTCTTCATCATTGGTGTTATAACGGGGAAAGAAATGGTTGAGGATTGCATGCGGAAAAAACAAGTAACAGGATTTTGATTGCATGATTTAGTGGACACTCATTCTAATGATGAACCTCTTTATTTGTGGCTTTATTAGTTCCTTGGGGCATTTTTATATAGTAGTGCTAATTCCATATAATTTTGAGTGATTTTTTTTTTTTTTTGTGGCTGAATCAACTTTAATAAATTTGGTAAATTTATGAGTGGAGAGCTCTCTATTGTTGTATTATATGGTAGAATAGTAGGTGTGGAAGTGATAGAGCTAATCAATAATTCAATGAGTAATCTTCAGGATAATGTCAGCTTGTCAAAATATTGTCATTTGGGGTTAGGAACAAGTGATTTTTAGTCAGTGAAATGGCTAAAAATGATGAAAAATATACCTCAGAGATTAACATATGAGTAGATATGTCATTTTGCAGTTCTATTCTAGTCTGTGGGTATGTTACCAGGACATTGAGGTGAACAACAGAAACATTAAAGTGCATCATGGTGATGGCAGTTTTTGGGGATAATAAATGGATGAATATGAGAGTTGGGGATGTGGTGAAGGTGGAAAGTGCATCTGTTGATTATTTTTTAACTAGAATAGTAGATGCTTTTTGTTCTAGGAAGGATCGAAGAGTCAAATTTCATTAGTCGTATGAATGCTTAGCTTAGTCTGGGATAAACTAAAATTCTGGTTCCGCCCTTGGTAATATCATTCACAATCTGTTGGTTCTTAAAAAAAGTGTCCCGAGACACAACTATACGTGCTAGCACCTACGAAAGTAACCCATCCGAGACTCTCGATCAAAAAGAGCATGAGACATTTGTGAGGGAGATTCACACTTTGATCGGTGAACAACTTCACCAACATTGTGAAAAGGAGAAAGGGCGGTTGTCCGTGAACTTTCCCCCTATTGGGTACAATGCAACAAAAGGTCTTGCTCTGAAAGATCAATGAAATTAAAAATACAATATGACCTAGGAAGCACATATATTGATACAAGATAGAGGTACAATACGATATAGGTACGGCGATACGACAAAAACCTAAAAAATATGATACCGGTACGGCCGGAATACATTTACAAATATATATTTTTTATTTTTTATTATTATGTAATGACTTAATAGCTATAATTTTTTGCGATTATTTAACAATAATAAACAACATTAGCAGTTTTTTATTTTCAAAAAGTTACCTATTTGTCTCACTAGGGTACATCAACAAAGTGAACGTGATTAATTAAAAAAATAAAAATTAATAATTAACTATATTATTTTCTTAGAAAGTATTTGTTTCTAAGATTGTAGAGTAATCAACTCATTTAAATTCTTTTGACATGTGATAATGTATAATACTTGGAAAAATGTGACTTTCAAGTTATATAAATTTTTGTTGATGTATTGCATTATATGTGAAACCAAAAGGAAAGGCTAAAGATTAAAACTAAAAATTACACGTACTAGAATATCATATATTTTATTTATTATTGGATACGTTTGATGTGTATCCGATACGTATCATCAAGTATCCGACCAATATCGTATCTGATACGGATATGTCGACCTTACTGAAGTATCCGTGTTTCACTGAATATGACATACCTGAGTAGTCTGGGAGAGCAAATAAGCAGCCAAAGGATGGAGGTCCCTATGATAGAAAGCCTTGACAATGGTAATAATATTCACAGCATAAACACTGTTTGATCCAGCATTGGCAAATATGGTGATCAAGACATGCTCTTTCAGATTGAACGGTCCAGGATTGAGCGAAAACGACAATTTTGTAAATGGAACACGAATCTGAGCCGTTGGAAGTGTGGCTGCCATCAACCTTCCTAGAGGAAGAGTGATAATCTGTGCTGATATTGATGAAATGTATAGCTGATTCTGCCGATACCCGAAAAACTGATTCAGGAAGGCTAAAAGGGCACATGATGTCATCCCAAGAACCCATGTCCGAAACGATAGAACCGGCAACGATGTATCATCGGTGATCGGAACTGTTAGCCTTACTTGCTCAATTGGACAATCATTCACTTCTTCTTCTTCTTCTGCATGAAAAATCATAACTCTTCAGGTGATTGCCAACCATAAATTTGCTTCCTTCTACCATGCATGAAGGCCAAGTTTAATGCTAATTTGATAATATATGTCATAATTGTCCGGTTAGGTGAGTGGCGCGAGGGATAGATTAGGTGCGACTCTAACGTTTGACATTGTTTATACATAATTGATGATAATCAAAATCGCATAACATTGACATTCGAATTGCATGAAAATTATCTTCGTAACGTATAAGAATTATATCAAAAACATAACACAAAAGGAGAAAAAGATAAGTAGATAGACAGAACTAAAAGGTTTACCAGCTACATTGACATGCTTCTCCTGCGACTCGGAACGAGGGATGTCAGCCGCCCCAAAGTGATCGGCCATTTCTCTCCGGTGGGGCCTTGGCAATGACAGAAACAAAATCAATCCTCAATGTACACAAAGCCCAGAAGATTCCTTATTTATATGATTCTCTTTTGTGTGTGCCCTTTCTTGTGCCTTAATCTGTGGTTGTCATTTGCACTGTTACCACCACCATGCATAGACTTAGGAATCAATCTAAATTAAGCAATACAGTACATAGAGCTATTGCCTATATTTAGGTTAGGAAATTGGAATTTAGTTTGAGTTATGCACCAGGTTCCATTTTTTTTTCTTTCTTCTATTGCTTAACATAGACTAGTGGCTGACCAATTTGACCACTAAATATAGGAATAGGACACTCTTTGTACTGTTTTTTTGATTGTCAAGCCATAGTTGAAGAACAATACTTGTAAGAGTTTACGGCCAACTTGGGTGGTCCAGTGTGGTGCCGGACAAATTTCTCACCGTAAGGTTGGAGATTCAAGTCTTGGAGTCTATATTGAGACTCGGTGGTTTACTGTTATGCTAACAAATTTGGAAATTTTTTTTAAAAACTAGCTAATTTGATAGCTAAATTTTGGGGCATAGAGTTGATGGTCGGTTGTTGTATACTTGATATTTGTTAGTGAAAATTAAGAGATAGAACAATATAATGATCTTTTTGAACAATAAGGATAAGCACAAATTTATTAAGTCATTAAAGACATGTATGAATAATATTTGGTAAATAAGTCCATATACCACACGCATTTGTTATGCATAGTTAATATTATGTGGCCCTTCTTAAGCTGCTCTTCAATAGTCTCATGTTTCTAGCCTATGGATTGCATATGAGGCTTGTGAAAATTGAGTTGGAGAAGAATAGTGTAAAATTTTGGTGCATCAAGCACTCCTATTACTATTTCTATACTACTAATTTTTGCACACGTGTGTTACGCACAAATTATTTGATTGTGAATCATTTTTCACTGTCAATTGTTATTTAAAATGAATAATCACTACCAATCATTTTAAAAAAATATCAATAGAAGATATTGCACCTATTCAATAAACTACTACTATATTTTCCCATAGTATGGGAACCCCAAGTTAAAATGTATATAGAATTCTAAAAGAAAATAAATAATTTTGAGTAAAGACCAGAAGTATGGCATACCTAACAATTTGCAATTCACAACTCGAAGAGGTTTAGGTCCCAAGAAAAGAACTAATTGTAGACGTTTTCTTTGCCATTGAAAAATTCAAGATACTTACCATGTCTCTTAGTAATACTTGCCTTAGATTTTGCCCAAAACATTGAATGTTACATTTCAACAAAACCAAAAAACTTCGACCGAACATATTTCACTTTAAGAACATTGAATTTTTTTTACCTGTTCACACATCTCGCTTATATCACATCGCACAGAGAGAGAGCCAACAAGTACATCTCTATGTGTCAATGGCCTGTGAAACAATAGAGGATGTCAAATGAATGAAATGTTTCGAATTGATATATTCACCGCATACAAGAATGGAAGATGAAATAGTTCAAACAAATGACTTAATTCTAGTGATTGCATAGTATTCGTATTGGCAAAAAATATAACTCATTTATAGTTTGTAGATGAATTGGAAAAAAGAATTTATTGTGTCAAATGAGGGTAAATATGGAAAATGATAGTTTTTCTTCTTATTATAGGCATTATGATAGTACTATAGATTTAATCAGTTTCACAGTAAAAGAAGATCAAAAGATATTGTGAATATGATTGACTTTATATCAATAGTTAGGTGTAAAAATAAAATATAAATATTTTTCAAGTACTCTTATATTTTTAAGTAATATAAATATAAATATAAATATAGATTATGTACAAGAATAATTTTTGTATCCGACAATGTTATATGAGTCGATTTTACTATTTCTATTTCTATTTCAACCTCATGCATCGCATAGATCAGGAGGATGGGTGGGTGTTCTGTATGCGACAGTGTTATATGGGTCGATTTTACATGACCCGTTATTCTCGGGGCAAAAACCCCAAATATTGAATGAAACCTACAAAACCCTACACAGGCTGCAGCGACGTTGCCGCCAGCTAACGCCACCAACCTCAGGGCACGACTTCGGCCAGGTATTTTCCTCTCTCTCTCTTTTTCTCTCTGCTTTCAATGGCGTCTGCTGATGCTTCGTTGGTGGGTTTGCCTGGGGCATCACTGACAAGTCCCTAGAATAAGCTTTTGCCCAGTACCACAAGTAGCAGCGCCCTCTCACAGAAAGTGTACCTTTCCTCCACCCATCAGACCCCCAAGTAGCTGTTAGATTGACTTGGGTAGATTTGTTTTTGGTTTTGCTCCTTCGGCACAACACACCACATACATCACCCACTGCCCCAAAATGTCGGTTGTGAGATTATTTTGATTTCGTTGTTAAGTGTTGTGATTTGTTGCTATTTTTTAAAACAACTTCTTACGACAAAATTCCTCTAAGAGCTGAATTCATCGTCAACACCTACCCAACTGTAAACCCCCTTGCGCACATAGTTTGTTTGATGAAATGTCTCATACAGAGACATACCTAAAATTTGAGTAGATTTTAGCCACTTTTAGACAGGTATTGTTATTCAAATCATGAAAAACTTGATGCCTTATTGTGAGATTGGTATATTGATGCTTTGAGCATGATGTCATTATTAGTCACTATCATAACTTATCTCTTTTGCATGTGCATGCATTTATATATCATACAATATGTATATGTTTGGATATAATGGATAATTCTTGAACATCGATTTTTTTAACTTCAATTCATGTTTGTTGGTTCCAAAAACATGTTACAAACCCTTTGTTTTTGACATTCTAAATCATTTTGCCTTATGTTATGCATTAGAGTGTCTCCTGTTTTAAAATATGGAATCATATTGCCTTATGTTATAGTTTTGAGTATTTCATATTTTTGCACATACAATTGTCTGTATGTTCACATTATTCTTATCGAATATGGCATGGTTTAAGTAGTAGAGTTTTTTTTCAATCAAATTAACTAACATTGGCCGAGAAATGTGTGACTTTGATTTCCTGTAAATGTAGGACTCAATGTTTCCAAGAGCTAACTTTCCCATCACCATTAGAATTGAGAAATCTTTGGCCTAGATTCATAGTAAAGTGTTCTTCAATACGCTTTGTTCTGAGAACATGAAAACAAAAACAAATGTGCGAACAACGAGGAATCACAGTTATGGTGTGGACAAAGTGCTAGATAGTTGGTTTTGGCCCTTAAATGTTAGTGCACCAAGGCCAGGATACTGCTGTACTTTGGTTGCTGGAGAATATTCCCTGTCCTTTCTGGATGTGACAATTAGCTATTTTGATTTTTTTTTTAGTGATCTATATTATGTGCTTTGGACAGTGTTGTTTATTTTAGTCACATCTTTTGATTTGTTATGCTTTGTATGTAGTTTTGGTTTGATTAGAATGTCGTTAAGTTTGTTCATTTTATGGTTTTCCCCATGAGTTACAGGTTGAATTTTTTAGAAAATAAATGTTTTGTTTTGGAAAGCATTTGTTTAGAGATCTTAATTTGCCAAACTATAATATGTTACATGGTGATTGAGTCGATTTTTTTTATTATGTTGATTACTTTAATTGTTCTTCCTTTTTTATATGGTAGCATATATTTTTGATTTTATTGTTGTCTTAGTTAGAGATCTGTATTGTGTTTTATGTGGTGAGTCCAGTAATTGATTTGAGGCTCAAATGAACAAGTCTAAACGAATTAAAACATCCAACCAAATTCTAACTGAACCCGAACTACTCAGATCGCCCCGCCCCGCATGGCCAAGGTTACCTTTTGGTAGATGGTAATGGGCTTTCACCACCAGTATCAAGTATGGGGCAATTTCTAGTCCAGCCCAGTAATCACCAAACATGTGGGTTTAGCATATTACCGAACCTTCCTTCACGTCCATGTTATTTGTTAATTGTCCAAAAATTTTAAGACAAAAACAACGCTGCGGCGAGCGCCACTCTTCCTAGTCCCCACCCTCTATACTCTCTCCGGCTCCCTCTCGGTCGTCGAAATGTCTCCGACTCCTTCTCGACTCCTCCGGCTTATTTCAAGTAAGGCGCAATGATTTTTTATTTTTTGATTTTTCAGTGAATCCTAACTGTTCTTTTTTTTTTTCTCCCAGAAAAAGTGATGCATAATAGCTGGAATTAATAAATTAAGTGATGAAATTATTTTTTAAATGCCTTTGAAATTCTTAGAAGTTGAAATTGGATGGCACATTTAGTGAAATTCCCTGTAGTTGTGAAAATGCTATTTTTTTAGCTAGTTGCTGAAGAATGATGGTCTTACTGTGGTGCAATGAGCTGAATTTCATTTAATTTGCTGTAATTGTGTTGCATTTGAGCTGATTTTCTGTTTAAATAGCTGGAATTAATGAATTAAGAATCTTTTCTGGAGACCATGTAGGAGGTCAAAAGATCGATCTTCAACTCTAGATCATTTGGGATAAAATTGTTGTTATTGCCCTTTTTGAAGCTTTGAATTGAACATGTCTTTGCTTGTTGTGTATACTCTCCTCTCAAGATTAATGTCATCTACCGCTCTGCTATATTTCAAAACTGTTAAAACATCATTCTGATTTATGCTTTTTGTGTATGTGTGGATTTATAACTTCTAGCCCTTACAGCCCTATTAATTTTGTGTTGCTCATGATTCATTAAACTGGTGCGGTCACATTAACTAGTTTAATCGTCTTGGTGGTGGCTCAGCAATTTATGTGTGAATAGTTTGGTTCCTTTATAATTGTTTTTGATAAGTAACGAAACTTTTGTTAGAAATGGAAGGCATCCTTGATCCTACCATACTGTTAATTAAGCAAATGGTCATGCACTTTTTTAAATCTTGAATCTTGCTGTATCTGATTTATTAAAAACAATACTAAACTAGGTGCCCATTTGGTTAATCAGGGAGGTACGACTTGTTAAGCATCGTGACTGTAGATGGAACTTCAGATGTTCAGCCACATCTTTTGAAGAAAAGGTCATGCTTCTTCGAATCAAATCAGGGAAAACAAATATACATCTCCAAGTTTCTCGGAAGCTCTCACTGTTTATCAGCATTGCTTTCAAATCGACCTGCCGACCTCATTCTTCTTCAGAGACAGAAATTGAAAGTGAGAGAATTACCAAAATTATCAACGACCATCCATTTCCTGATCACCCACTTCACCTTACGCTTTGTCACCAGATTCCTCCAGCTGTCCTTTCCCCTCCCTTCGTGGAAAATGTTCTTGGTCTCCTCTTTGCAGCCCACTCTAATGGCCTCAAAGCCTTCGAATTTTTCAAATACTCCCTCCTCCACTCCCAGTTCTGTCCAAGTTCAGATGCTTTTGAAAAGACCCTCCACATACTTACACGAATGCGCTATTTTGATAAAGCTTGGGAACTGATGGAAGAAATCAGGCGATCACACCCCTCCTTGCTTACCCTCAAGTCAATGAGCATCATGTTATCGAGAATTGCAAGATTCCAATCATATGAAGATACCCTCGAAGCATTCGAGAGGATGGAGAAGGAAATATTTGCTGGAAAAAAATTTGGTACTGATGAGTTCAACGTACTTCTTCGAGCATTTTGCACACAACGGCAGATGAAGGAAGCACGATCTGTGTTCAACCAGCTGCATTCTCAATTTTCCCCCAATGCCAAGACAATGAATATTTTGCTCTTGGGTTTCAAGGAATCGGGTGATGTTACTTCAGTGGAGCTGTTCTACCATGAGATGGTTCGAAGAGGTTTTAAGCCTAACAATGTAACCTATAATATCAGAATTGATGCCTACTGCAAGAAGGGCTGTTTTGGTGATGGACTCAGACTATTTGAAGAAATGAAACAGATAAATTGCTTGCCTACATTGGAAACAATAACTACTTTGATTCATGGAGCAGGGGTTGCTCGGAATACAACCAAGGCAAAAGAGTTGTTCAATGAAATCTGCATGAGAAATTTACTGCCAGATATTGGGGCATACAATGCCCTCATGAGTTCTCTCATCAGATCTAGAGATATGAAGTCTGCTGCTAGCTTAATGAATGAGATGGAAACAAAAGGTATTGGACACGATAATGTCACTTACCATACTATGTTTTTAGGGTTGATGAGGGCAGAGGGCATTGATGGTGTTTCTAAGATCTACCACAAGATGATTAAGAGAGATTTTGTGCCTGAGACACGGACTGTGGTGATGTTAATGAAATTCTTTTGTGAAAATCGCCAGCTTGATTTGGCTTTGAATTTGTGGAGTTACCTACTGGAGAGAGGGTATTGTCCTCATGGTCATGCGTTGGATCTCTTGGTGACAGGTTTGTGTTCTCGTGGCAGGGTACGAGAAGCTTTTGAATGCTCCAAACAAATGCTGGAAAGAGGGAGGCATATGAGTGAAACAGTGTTTTGTATGTTGGAGAGGTGTTTGTTGCAGGGAGGAGAGGTAGACAAATTGAAACAGCTTGACCAAATGATAAAGAGACTGCAAGCTGTATTGCCCCCATCAACAGGACATGCTGTTGGCATTCATACATTCACTGATATGAATTAGTATGGTCCATTTTAGTGTATTCCCTCCCATAAACCAAAAGAAAGCCTATGCATGAATGTATTTACATTTATATTAAGGATATGGATTTTGTAAAGATAATCATGTTATTACCACAAGGCTTTATAAACCCAACAATTCTTTTATATCAAACTTTTCGAGGTTGGCAATGATTAAAAAGGATAAATATTACAAATAACTTTTAAGCTATGGCATTGATTGTGAAATGTCTTATCTACTTTCAATGGAATTGAATTCTTGAATTTGAAAAAATCGTGTGATATTTGAACCTAAGGGTTGTGACTCCAAGAGATATACATATGCCGGAGATATATGAACCTCTAAGACCATCTATAATGGAGATGGGTGGGGCAATTTTCACCCCTAAAATATCCTTTCTCACCCCATTTTTACTTGCACCTCACTTTAAATTATTTTTTTGTTTGTTCATCCTTACATATATGATTAAACATCTGTTTTCTAATTTCATCTCACCCTCCATTAAAAGCCCCTACACCCTAACTTAAAATTATATCTTCAATTTAGTAAGAGAGTCTAAAATCACGATTGTCTAAACTGACAAATGAAAAATGAGACAAATAAGTTAGTATTGTTGGTTATTTTCACGCCAATGAGAGATTCAATGATTCCGAGCAAGGTATTGTTGCCAAGAATATTGGTGATCACATTAATCGATTTTTACCCCCAAGCTGCTCTTTTTTGGTACGTTTGTGTGAACTCCATACTTCACTTATGGGTCATGATGTTAGGTTTTATGGATCTGTTTAATCAGCAAACGATAGTGTGTATTAATGGTAGGCCATCAGAATAAATATTGTGGGGTTTGTCTGATGTAGTTACCATTTTTTATCACACTAATTATTGCCAAACCACATTCGGGGCTTCAATTGAAAGAGGATTCCTGCCCAAGATATGGTGAGCTTTTGACCTATGGCAAAGTATAAGGGTATATTGGCTGCGGTATCCCAGAACCAATAATGCAAATGCTACTTGCTAGCAAGTTTGGTTTATCTGAACTGAAAAGTTGTAATTTTTTGTACAATTGATGATCTTCATGTTGCAAAATGAAGAATCATGGATAAGGGTACCTCACCTTTTTCTGCCAAAGAATTGGAAAGCCTTTAAGAATATTCAACATAGAGATGTAGCTTATGCACCTTATCTGTCGTATTAATCTGTTATTCATAGTTCTTTATTAATTATAGTTCCAACATTGTAGGTACTGTTGGATAAAGTTCCCAGATCAAGTGTCTTTTGGTTCAAAAATGTGTATTTGTTATTGGTTCATTGGGAGACGCTGAATAGTTTCTTGTATTATTGCAATGTGTTTTATTTGAACTGCTGGACTCCACCCTATGGAAAGGGTGTTAGCTATGCACTTCGCAGATTCTGTTTCATCATTTTGGCAGCTCTATATATTTGATACAAGCAAAATCTGCTTTGTATGCCGAGTCAGCCACGTAGGAAACCCTTGGATTAGATTTCAGAATGCTCATTTTTTGTCCATAAGCCCTCCTCGCCGTAATTCTCTCTGGAAGTCACCCCTACAACCCCTTGACTCCTGCGGGCTACGTTTTTTCCACGTTTCTTTGTCTTGTCTATGTTATAAACCACTGTGAAGTTCTAAAATAACAGAGCACCTTTTAAATCGCTGTCTCTTCGTCACGCAGCTTTACACGAAGGATGCAACTAGGAGTTGGAAGCTAGTTGGATCAGAGGGGAGCAACCGGCTGAGCATCAAGGAGCCATCTGCAAATATTCTCCTGTTGGATTATGTTTCTTCTGAGAAGTGGAAGGATATCATAGATTTTGATGACCACCTTGATGACATTAGCAAGTAAGAGTCATACATCATTCTTTTATCGCTGTCCAATAACTGAGATGTGCTTTTTTCTGTAGTCATGCTGCTGGTCATAAAAAATTATGGATAATACTTTGCAATTTGCTTTTCTCTCGGTAGGGACTGGTTAAACTCAGAACTCTTCAAGTAATATTCGCCGTGGTTGTAAGCAATTCTGCTGCTGTTAACAAGTGGTGGTGGTGGCTGCTTAGTCTTTTCTCAGTTGCTATTGCTGAGATTTTGGAAGACAAACTGCCCACAAACGAAGCTAACATGTGATAGAACATTATCCATGTGATCACGAGGTTGTACTTTGTGGGGTGACATGATGTATTATTTAAAGGGTTGCTTTCTGTTGTTAGGTATTGCAGTTGCTTTAGAAAGGAACTTGATATTTTCTTTGTGAAAGTTTCCAGGTTCTGTAGGAGATTGAAACACTGTTCTTTTCAAATGTTTTGCACCATCTTTCCGTTAAAGTGGGGAAGAAAAAACTCTTTTATGATGACTGTTTATGTTGGAAATCAAATGAATCGATTCAAACAAGCTGTTTTTCTGTCATTGGTTGCCAATTAAATGATGATGACCAATTCTTTGCAATCTTTGTGATGATGAATTGGCCTATCCTGTGGGCGAACAGTGGCCACTTCTTGTCATACAGACTCATGAAACAAGTTTCTTCTGACTCGATTCATTTGTCAAGTCTCGTTATGGGTCCCAAAATACACACTCAAGAGCCGTTGTTCAGACAAGACTCGTTTATTAAATAAACTTTAAGATTGACATGATTTAATCACGAATAACTTGGTTTATTTGTGAGACAAGTTTTTTGTAAATTTTTTTTTTGTTTAGTTTTTATGCTCAACGATCGAAGTTTGGAGATTAAGCTCTGGCAGGTAAACATAAACGGTTATTCACGAACCGAAATGGTTCAGTCTATGCCCTTCGTTTCTTCCCTCTACACACTCCCCTCCTCAAAACCCAACCGAACCAATCGATCAAGAAATTCTCATAATCCCATTTCAGAAACCCTCACAGCCGATCTTTTCTACAACTTCAACTCTCTAATTGAGCTCCAACAAGTGCATGCCCACATGATCAAAACCAACACTCCTCATTCAATCCTCCCACTTCCCCGAGTTGGCTCCGTTTGTGCTTTCACGCAATGTTTTCCCTACGCACAACAAATCTTCGAATGTGCTGATACGCCTGAGATTGTAGTGTGGAACTCCTGTTTGAGAGCTTTTGCCGAAAGTGATTCTCCAAATGATGCAATTGTGCTGTTTTATCAGTTGCGTAACCATAATGTTTCTCTCGATATTTTTTCTTGTTCTTTTATTATTAAAGCTTGCACAAAATTGTTGGATCTTTTACACGGCAAAATTGTTCACGGGTTCATTGAAAAACTTGGGTTTAAATCAAATTTGTTTTTGCAAAACACTATTGTTCATTTATATGCGTCTTGTGGAGCTATTAATGATGCGCGGTTGTTGTTTGAGAAAATGTCGCAACGGGATGTTGTGACTTGGAATATAATGATGACCCAGTCGGTGAAGAGGGAAGATGTTGACGGGGCATATGCTTTATTTTCACAAATGCCAGTGAGAAATTTGAGGTCATGGACGACTATGATTGCTGGATTCGTTCAGTGCGGGAAGCCAAAGGAGGCTATTAGTCTTTTTACGCAGATGGAAGGGGCAGGGTTGAGACCTAATGAGGTAACGGTTGTTGCTGTTCTCGCGGCATGTGCTGGTTTGGGTGCTCTTGATCTTGGCAGGAGGATTCATGAGTACTCTGAGCAAAGTGGGTATAGTAGAAATATTCGTATATGTAACACTCTTATCGATATGTACATCAAATGTGGATGTTTGGAAGCTGCTCATAATGTTTTTGAAGAGATGGAGGACCGAACCATTGTCTCGTGGTCAGCCATGATTCAAGGGCTGGCAATGCATGGACAAGCTAACGATGCTCTGCAACTATTCTCTAAGATGATTCAGATAGGCATCAAGCCCAATGGTGTCACGTTCATTGGACTCTTGTATGCTTGTAGCCATATGGGATTGATAAATGAAGGTCGTAGGTTTTTTGCCAGTATGAGTAGAGATTATGGGATAACTCCACAGATTGAACATTATGGTTGTATGGTTGATATTTTAAGCCGTGCAGCCCTCCTTCAAGAGGCATATGAGCTTATTATGAACATGCCTATTGACCCGAATGGAGTAGTGTGGGGAGCTCTCCTTGGTGGATGTAAAGTCCACAAGAACATTGAAATGGCGGAAGAAGTAACCAAACACCTACTTGAATTGGACCCGCTAAATGATGGATACTACGTAGTTTTGTCGAACATTTATGCAGAAGCAAAGCGTTGGGAAGATGTGACAAGAGTGAGGAAGTTGATGAGAGAACTAGGGGTGAAGAAGACACCAGGGTGGAGTTCAATTACGGTGGATGGAGTGGTCCACGAGTTTGTGGCTGGGGATGAGACCCATCCTCAAACTGAGGAGATATTTCAGAGCTGGCACAAATTATTGGAAGAAATGAGGTTGAAAGGATATGTACCTAACACTTCGGTGGTTCTGCTGGACATGGAAGAGAATGAGAAAGAAAAAGTTCTGTATCGCCACAGCGAGAAATTAGCATTGGTTTTTGGTCTAATGAACATACCTACTGGAAAACCAATCAGAATTATGAAGAATCTTCGTGTTTGTGAAGACTGTCACACTGCTTTAAAAATTATATCAGAGATTGTTAACCGAGAGATAATTGTCCGTGATCGGAACCGGTTTCATTGCTTTAAAGATGGTTCTTGTTCATGCAGGGATTATTGGTAGTGGGTCTTATCTTCTAACATACCATAATGGAATTCATGTTCATCTTCATATGACTCCTTAAGCTCAGTCAATTCAGAGTCCACTTTTTGGTCCAGTTCGTGTATCATTTGATTTCATGCAATAAAAGTTTGATAAGATCTTTCTCCAGTATTAATGCCGGTTTCAATGGTTCCTACTTCACTGGTTTCTTCATCATCTATATTGAATAAACTATACTGCTTCATTTTCTCATTCTCATCTTGATCAGCATCATCATTCCAGAAGCCAGACAACAGAATTCACAGTTTTCCACAATTATACATTCATAGAACAGCCTATATCATCCAGTGACAAGCATGCACATCAAAGAACAGGACAACCTTTTACTTCTATCCCTGGTGCTGTAGGGGACCTAGCCAATGGACAATGGTCTTCTGTAGTCAAACTCCACCAATCCGGACCAGCGATATCCTTTGCTTGAAGGGTGAAGTAAAGAACAACAGCCATGAAGGCAATTCCAGCATCCAATGCAGCCGACAAAACGTAAGTGTGCCTTGCCCACCATCCCTTAAACTTCTTGTAAATATACAAGTTGAAGAAGAGTCCCACGACTCCCTACATCAAGTAATTGACAGATCTAGCTGGTGGCATGCCCATTGTACTTCCCAAAATAAGAGGCATGTGGATCAGCTTGATCCATTTATTTTCAGGGAATTTCCTCGAAAGCAGCCTTACGGGTACAAGTGCAAGAAAGCCAATGAGGAAGAACCAGTTCATCTCCAGGTATACCCCGTACTTTGTGAACATTCGCATTGGGCCGACCACTCCCCAAATGATCGAAGCATTGTAGAAAACATTGTCACAAGGGCATGTCCAAGCACTCCCATCGGGTAGTTGAGATGGATCACAGATGTGCTCAACTGTTGAGAGAAGCCATCAAGCGGTGCCGAACTGTGAATAAATGAACCACCAAAATGAAATTTATGTAAGCATATGTTTTAAGAATCAATGAGATATTGGCCGGCTAGATTTTTGGTCTAGCATGTGGAAATCTTTTAATCATTATGATGGCAGCGAGATTTGAACACCGAACCGTATGCTCTGATACCATGTTAAATAATTATCTATTACAAAAGTTTAAGCTATTAGAAATGGTATAATTTAAGTATTTATACTTCAAGATGATTGAACTAGAAAAAAACAGTTTTTGAAAATGCTCTGCAGGCGGATTCTCTGTCTGAGTTTTCTTCTTGCTTCTTCTTTCCCTTTATGGAGAACATAAATAGTTTTAAAAAATGATGCATTAAACAAGCAATTATTTTTCCTTGACTCCTCAACTCAACAAAGACTAAACACATCCTTTTGTTATCGGCTACGTGAATCCTGTAATGCCAATACGCCATTGTACTTTGTCTAGGGTCACATTTTTTGTTCAAACATAATCTCTCATATCCTTCATCTCTATTTCTGTCAATGCTTATTTTGTTGTACTTTTACCCCTTACTTTTATTCCTAGTATTACCATCAACATGAACTACACCAATCTTCCTCACTGGTGCACTGTTCTTTAAGTATTTCCCAATCATTGTAGTTAATTCCCTCTTAATTCATCTCTCGTTTGTCTCGCTTTTATCCTTCGACGGATATATTCATTTATAATTCTGTCATTTCTTACCACACATCCATGTTAACGTCAGCATTTTCAGCTGCTTTATTTATATGCCTTTTCATTGTTTGCTCGACACTCATCAACCATTATAGTGTTCAGATCTAAAATGATTTTATTTGCCCACTTTTGCTTTTTGTCACCATGTACTTACTGTGGTGGGATTTTTACCTTTTTTCTTATTGATGTAGATTGTTTGTGCTATTTACTTTCAATAGCACTTAAAACCGTCATTAATTGGTACAGTTAAAAAGGAAGTGAATCAGTATTTATAAAAACTTGTTTCCTTTTTTCCCATTTTTTTTTTTATCTTTACAACTCTAGCAGGCCCATCAAACAATGCAATTGAGAGTAAAAAAGAGTTGACACTACCCATTGATGCAGTCTCTTTAAGATGATGAAAAAATGTTTGGGAAGGATTACTTTGTTTGTCAAATGATGTACCCATCGAGGCCTATTGATCTGACGAGGCGAGATGAGAAAGCTTTTTGCATGTACACTTTCTCCTGAGCTATCTGATATTTTTATGTTCATCAACAAATTTAATATGTCTGAATATAATGTGCAGCATCAGACTCAGGCAGGGCGGTACAGATCAACTCTGAGCTGATAAATGCATGGGGAATGAGTACACTATCAGCCAGCTGAGGAAATCAAAACTCTATGGACTGTTAATCAATTCCTACTTCAATTTATTATGGGATCCTTGTGGACTAGAAGTGAATGTGAATCTTGGTGGAAATGCAAGGCATGTGCATTATAGGGTTCAATTGGAGGAATTATTTTCTTTGAACCCAGATTTTGCGGAGGCAGGATTAGCTTAGGCATCCTTATTCCTCAATGCTTGGGGGTAAATTCTATAGGCATTTGTCATTGTGTTCCTGTGGGTCTATTTTTTGTCCTATGATTTAGATTGAGTCGTGGAGGTGGGGTGGGGAAAGTGGATGGATATAGGTACCATGTGGCTTGGCCTAGAGTCTATGTGTTTTGGGGGTTGGGTTGACTTTAGGTAGAATCATGTATATAATTTGCAGTTTTGGGCAATGAATTAGAAGTACTTTATGAGGCTGTTGACTCATCAAGACTTGGGGATTTGAGTACTTACAGGCAGAGCATTTGAATTTGCCAGATTACTCAGCTTGCTGGGCTTAGCTTAAACAATGTTTGGTCATCTTGGGGAAGTATGAGAAAGTCAGCTGCATACACCTGCTTTTGCTGTCCTAATTTTGATGACATGATGGGGGAAACAGAATAATTAGACCACAAAAGATAAAGAGTAAATGACCTTTTAGTGGCATGATTGGATCTCTGTTGCTAGTGTTAATGACCTTTTTCTCCCTGCTAATGCGGTTCTTGATCATTCTTTTTTTGCTTTGTAAGTGACGTGGTATAGTTACATCCATTGGATAATTACTTTCTTTTTTAGTTTTTGTTTTTTGGGAGAGGGGGATGACTTGAACTCTTGACCTCAAGATGACAAAAAGGGTACTGTTGGACCAAAAATCCGTTGATGCATTGAATAATTACTTAATGTAGGAGTTGATGAGACTCGTTAATTTAATTACTAGCATTAGTTTGGTATAAAAAATTGGTAAGTATCGCATTCTAGATCAATATTATTGTAACATTTTTACAGTCGAATTAGTCAGAAATTAATACAATTTGACGTTACAAAGTTATTAGCAAGTTGATCAACAATGCACTGAAAGAGGAAGAGCTTTCACTTGGACAAAAGATGTAAGGTAGTAATGGAAAGTTATTAGTGATTTGTTCAGCACTGCACTGAAAGAGGATGACTGTGTTGTATTATTTCAAGTTCATGTTATATTTGAATCATGCTATTTTGATTTACGTGAACTTTGGATTTTAATCCCGACAAAAAAAAAAAACTTGGGATTTTAATTGAGTTGACAGCTCAAAATCTGAAGATTGAAATATTTTCTTCTCAAGATGATCCCCATTCTAATAATATTAAATAAAAATTATTTAATTCTATGCAAATTCATATATCACTAAATCAAAAGTATTAAAAAAATTAATTATCTTCTCCAGGCAAGATTATCTAAACAAGTTTATTGTATCAAAATTAAGTTATTTGTATTTAAAATTAATATGATCTATTTATTATTCGCACTAAAATAGTATTATTCTTCTTACATTAATTAATTGTATATTATCGAGTTTGAGGCATTTTAAATTCAAGTCGGGTCATATTTGAAATGGATTGGATAGTATGAAGAACTTTCAAGTATCGCTCAACAAATATTCAATACAACAGTGGTATCATATTATTATTAACGACGTGATATTATTAATTAATAATAAAATTTTAAATGGATAAAATATATTTTGCTTGAATAGTTATTGATTTATATAAAAAATATATAGTAGATATTTATTAACTTAAATAATCACTAGTTATTACATGTGTCTAAAGGTACAGAATAATATAAAAATGATCAACAACAAATATATTTATATTTACATCTAAAATCAAATCACAAATCTATATTGTGTTTTATATGGTGAGTCCAATAATTGATTTGAGGCTCGAATGAACAAGTTTAAACGAATTAAAAAGGGATTTTTGGAAGCCGGTACACCTCATTAGACTTATTTGGCAAAAAGTACACATTCAAAAATGTTTTGGAAAAAGGTACACTAGTTAGATACAAAGACATAAATGCCCATTTTAGGGAAAGTAGTGCATTAAATATCTCCTAGTTTTATGGGAGACTTTAATATTTAATGCATCTTGATTCATGTGTATTTGTTAATATATATGTGTGTATGTGCATACAAATAATTATATATATATATAAATACGCATATATATATTTATATGTATATACATACTTGTATATATATTTATATA
>CM042197.1:1312710-1332057 GCA_023539305.1 Ilex asprella
ACTTAATAACCTTACATTTTTTTCTGTGTACTTTTAACCAAATAAATCTATTTTGGTGTACCCCTCCCAATTTTCCCAATTAAGAACATCCAACCAAAGTCTAACTGAACCCGAACTACTCAGATCCCCCGCCACGTCAGGCTTCGCTTTTGATAGATGGTAATGGGCTTTCACCATCAGTATCAAGTAAGGAGCAATTTCTAGCCCAGCCCAGTAATCACCAAACTTGTGGGTTTAGCATATTACCAAACCTGCCTTCAAGTTCTTGTTATTTGTTAATTGTCCAAAAATTTTAAGACAAAAACAACGCTGCGGCGAGCGCCACTCGTCCCAGTCCCCACCCTCTATACTCTCTCCGCCTCCCTCTCGGCCGTCGAACTGTCTCCGACTCCTTCTCCGGCTTATTTCAACTAAGGCACAAGGCAGTGATTTTTTATTTTTTGATTTTTCGGTGAATCCTGATTCCCCCCGCCCCCGCGAAAAAAGTGATGCATAATAGCTGGAATTAATAAATTAAGTGATGAAATTCTTAGAAGTTGAAATTGGATGGCACATCTAGTGCAATTGTGTTGTGAAATTCCCTTTAGTTGCGAAAATGCTATTTTTTTTTTCAATGGTGTGCTTTTTTCTTTAATCATCTTTTTGAATTTTGTAGATCTTTTGCTACTGTTCATCATTTTTTTCTGAACACACACTAGACACAACCTCTTAGGGACGTTAATCGAACTCTTATCGAGCCTCTGTCGAGCCTAATTTACACATAAACAAACTAGTTCGTTTAACTATTTACTCATAAACGAGATTAAAATAGTGTTCAAATTCGACTTGATTAACAGTCCTACTTAAGAGAGGAAGTGTCCAGTGAAATATTTATATAACACACACCCAAAACTATTCTGACGTGGGATACATTTACTATTTCAACATTCATATTTTTCGAGAAGAACACGCCTATGGATTTCACAAAAAAATGTGTATCGTCTTGAATATTGTTGCGGATAGCTACAATTCTAGGTTAAATTTACAATTTTTTTAAATATATCAGTGATTAAAATAATATAATTAAATATTAAAATTAAAATAAAATAAATTTTATATTTTGAGACCTCTATTGCAATTATTCCTAAAATATAAAAACTACCTCAATACTCGAAGAATGACCCACTAACCCTAATCTCTCGTTCTCTCCAGTATTCAAGTATCCGCTGCACCCAAAGGGCCAAAGTCGCAAACGCCCTAACCTCCACAGCCACTCTCTCTCTCTCTCCAAACAGCAAGAAGTCCTTCATCTACCTGGCAGCCTGTGAGTGTTGTAGGAGAGAAAGCGGCGAAAGATGAGGCGGAGATCGAAGTAGATGAAGCCCTAGCTCTCGCCTCTCCGTATTGTCCAGCAGTCCAGCAGCTTCAATCTGGTTCGTAATCGGCTTCCTCTTCCTTTTGGCGGGACATTCTTTGGTAAATAGTAAACCTTTTGGCCGATATTCTGATGGGTGTCTAATAATCATGACTGGTACTCCTCTAAAATATGTAATACCTTTGGTAATTTTGAGTTTAGCTCACTTAAGGACTTAGTTATGGTTTATGAAGCTGAAATTTGTGTTGTAGTTAAACACTCAATGGGTTTCATGGTCAAGTCCTGCCTTTTACTGCTGGAAATTTTCTTTAAACCGTTGCTTTTTACGCCCAGATTTGTAGTAGACGAGGTCGTCTTCTCTTTCTTTGCCACATATCTGTTCTCCGATTATTACTGGTCATCGCGAACCACTCATGTTCTTTCTCATCTGGAGGTATCGCTACCAAATCGGTGTTCTCTCTATAATCGAATCACTACAAAGTCGTCGTTCACTCTTTTTTTTGTTCGACGGTGTTATAGTTGTTTGGTGAAGATGAAGTTGCGGTCGTCTCGGTTGGGGTGGCTGTTGTGTTTTGCGGTGGAATTTAATTGAGGTTTGGGGTGTACCAAGAAAAACTGACCACATCCCAGCTCATTTGATTGCAATTAAGTCGAGTGTTCTTTTTATGTTGCAATTGCACAATGACTGGATCCTCTGCTCTTCACTGTAGGATGACCCGCAACCTTGGACAAATCATTTTCTGGAATTCCAAATCTCTGCAAAGTAAAAAAAAAAAGTTTGAAGTCCAATTATGGCCCAACTCCGAAGCTCTGGTCTGACTCCACCGATTAGAGTCGGAGCAGGGTCCGAGGGCAAAAGTCACTACGCATCGGAGTTCAAAAACATGACATCTTTTCCATCGGAGTTGGAGCCCATCCCTACCTAAAATTGCCTTCAAATTAGAGACCCTAATTTTTTTTAAGTGATTCTAATTTTTTTTGGGCCCCAAATATATGTATTAAATTGGGGGTAGGTGGCAGCCCGGCGCTGTGTATGGACACATAAATAATACTTATAGCCTATTTTTTGTTATGTCTCTAGTCCTCTTGGTTGGATGAAGCTAAATCCTGTATACTGGGGCTTTTTATTTGTTCTTGTAGCTTAAATGGCCGCCGCAGCAGTCAGTAAAATAAAGGGTGCAAATTCGCGAAAACATCCTCCCGGGAAGAAGCACAAAAAAGAATTTTTCTCGGATAAAAACCCAAAAAAAGATGATCTTCTTAGCGACTCGGAAGGAATGGATGAAGAGGTGGAAGAGTTGGGGGTTTTTGAAGAAGAAGAACACAATTCTGTTTCAGGTTCTGAAATGTCTTCTGACGGGGATGATCCATTTAGGGGTGATTTTCTCCAAGGAAGTGACAATGAAGGTTTGTGCTTTTGCCACATTGAGTTTATGATTCTGGTTTCCTGTACAGTTCTCCCAATTTGTGGCACTATGTTAGTAGTATTTTCTTTTATGCTGCAGACGAAGGTTCAGATTTAGCTTCTGATTCAGATGATTCTAATATTGAGAAGAAGTCAAGAGCTATTGATGAAGAGAAGGCGAGGGAGGAAGAAGAAGCAGATGCTGAATTGCAGCTCAACATTAAAGAGGAAGCTGATGAGTTCATATTGCCAACCAAGGAGGTTTACTCCTCGATACTTGCATTTTCTAGTTGGTATCACTAATTTTGCCACTATTCATGGTTTTGAAACTTCTTCTGATGCTTAATTTTATTTAATGGTTTATAAACATAGGAGCTTGAGGAAGATGCACGTCGCCCTCCTGATCTCCCAAATCTCCAACGAAGGATAAAAGAGAGTGAGTTATATGCCCATTTAAAATTCCTGTTTCCTTTCAATGCAATTCCCTTGTTCACATTTGTTTGCATTAATTTCAGTGGTTCGGGTGCTTTCAAATTTTAAGTCTTTGAGACAAGAGGGGGCAGTACGCAAGGATTACATTGATCAACTTATGGTGGACTTAGGTTCATACTATGGATACAACGATTTCCTAGTCGAAGTTTTAGTGGAGGTAACCTGTCAAAACTTATTTATTTAACTCTGGAATATGTTGATGTCATTTGTTGCATTTGTTTTTTCTGATTTCCACTTTTGTAACAGATGTTTCCTCCAGTTGAACTTTTGGAACTTATTGAAGCTTTTGAAAAGTCTCGGCCAATATGTCTTCGAACAAATACTTTAAAGGTTAATGGCTGTATTACTTTGTGATGTTTTAACTTGTGACTTATTTTTTGGTTGCTCCAGTAAGCATGCCTTTTTAACTGATTGTTTCTTTGGTTGAATATTTAGACACGCAGAAGGGATTTGGCTGGTGTACTGTTGAACAGAGGTGTCAACTTAGATCCATTAAGCAAGTGGTCAAAAGTAAGAGTTCCTTTATGTTGTCAGTTGGTCATTTAGTTAAATAGTCAAGAAAGCCAACTCACCCTTTAGTGAATTTGCAGGTTGGCTTGGTTGTTTATGACTCACAAGTGCCTATTGGTGCCACACCTGAATATATGGCTGGTCATTATATGGTATTTTTGACATACAATGTGTTAACCCATTTCTTTTCATTTTTTTGAATGTTAGTTTACGATGGTGTACTTAATAATAATTTTTTCTTTGTTATAGCTTCAAAGTGCAAGCTCTTTTCTGCCTGTAATGGCCCTTGCTCCTCAGGAGAAGGAACGAATTGTTGATATGGCGTAAGTAATTGTAACTTGTCTTATTAACATCTATCTCTCTGATTTGTTTGGGTGGACCTTCCCAGTCTTATCTTAGCAGTCTCAATTTCCTTTTTTATGGGATTTTTTTTCTTTTTTTTTTTTTGGGGGGGGCACAGATTTTATATTGCTATGTATAATTTTCTACCTTTGATTTGTACCAGGGGGTCAGAGGAATAAATTTTAAAAATTCTGTAATATTCTGCTATTTTTGCTTTTGATTTCTCATGGTTTCATACGTGGCATCCACAATCATAGAGGTCTTTTTTTTATTAGGTGGGGGCAAAAAACATGTCTTAGCAATTTATAGGCGTAATTAGAACGATCGATGGACCTGTGCCTTGTAATACCAAAAAATGCCAATCAGAAAGGTGAACCCAGTCAAATAACCAATCAAAAACAAAGGTGAAACTAATAGCAATTATCAAAAGAATTTTAAAAATTCTCGAGGAAGGCAATTTAAAAATTCAAATAGGATAATAATTTGCACAAATTAAAATTGCCCAATTTAAAATGACCATCGGATAATCCTATACAAGGAAGGAAAATCATTAATTGATTGAATTAACCTCTTTTTCTTTTTACAAAATTAAGAAAATCTTAGAGCTACAATAGTCATTTCAAAAAAAAATTGAAACCATAGAAAGTGGGATAAACATAATAGTTAATGAACTAAATTGTGTGGTAATTGCGGCTAGGCCTATGGCAGAGGGTGTTGGGTGAGACTGGGGCAGATAAAGCTGGGTTGGGCTGGGTGAGAGAAAAAGATGGGGTAGAGAAGGGCCTGTAGAAGAGAACAGAATTTGGAAGGAAATAGAAATGACAGAAGAAAGGGGGTTTGGGAGGAGAGAGAAGGGGCAGGAGAGAGAGCGCGCCTGATTGAGGGGGCAGGATGGAGAATTATGGGCAAGAAACTGAAATTTCGAGTGGGAGTTTTGTCCCTACGGATCAATTTTGGTTTAATCTGAGACATTGTTATAATTTTACAAGTGGTGCAATTTAAAAACCATTATGTTTTATTGTATAGATTTCTCTATGTGAAATTAGCAGCACAGGTTTTGCACATGCATTCTCCCTCTTGATGGCAAATTGGTCTTGTTGTAGGGCTGCTCCTGGTGGTAAAACAACTTATGTTGCTGCTCTTATGAAGAACAGTGGTATGTAAATGTATCCCATTGTTGTACCTGTCTTTTTATGTTTGCATGTGTATTTATGAAGAAATACCTTGCATCTTTGTTTCCTTTAATTGGTGACGGAAGGAACTGGTGTCTGTGATTGCCTGGGGATTGGGGAAATGAAGGGTCTTATTTACTTTAAAATTCACATAACTGTTTCATTTGTTTATCGATTTGGCAAATTTTACTTGATTGTGATGGTGAAACTGCAAACTAAGTATCCGTTTTCTGTCTATAAAGATATTACTTTTTTGCCAGGAATAATTTATGCGAATGAAATGAAAGAGTCCAGGCTCAACTCACTCACTGCAAATCTACATCGTATGGGGGTGACAAATACCATTGTTTGCAACTACGATGGGAGGGAGGTTAGAGTCTTGCGTTGTTGCTCTTAATCTTCCTCTTACCATTGTGAAGTGCACTGTTTTCTCATGATGTCCAAATTGGCTGGACTTAAATTCAAAATTTGTTTCACTTTTTTTTAGCAAGTTGACTATCTTGATTCAAGAAAGTATTTGGTCTTGTGAATGAAATTACTTTGTAACCCGATGATCATATGTATTGTATTTTCAGGATGATAATGATGCTCAATAGCTTTACTCTTTCGCTAGACCTTTCTCCATCTACTGTGTCTAATGTTTTTTTCTTCTCTTCTCCTTTTTTTGAAATTAACTTCAGCTGCCTAAAGTTTTGGGTCGCAACACTGCAGATAGGGTTTTGTTAGATGCTCCATGCAGTGGCACTGGGGTACGTGATTGGGCTTGATATTTACTCTTCCTGGGTGGATTCTTCTCTTATATCCGCTATTCTATGGGATTAGATGTTTTTGGTTTACTTTGCAGGTCATATCAAAAGACGAGTCTGTCAAAACCTCTAAAAGCTTTAAAGATATTCTGAACTGTTCCATTTTGCAGAAGGTACATACCTTCTTTGAATGATCTGAGTTTTCTTATGAGGTTTATTGTGTGCTATTATTGTTTCACTCTTGCTTATTGAATAGTGCAAAAAGAGTTGCATCCCCTCTCCC
Source organism: Ilex asprella (assembly GCA_023539305.1). NCBI lineage: Eukaryota > Viridiplantae > Streptophyta > Magnoliopsida > Aquifoliales > Aquifoliaceae > Ilex > Ilex asprella. The sequence goes on from CM042197.1 coordinate 1,319,015, forward strand.
CCAGATTGCTTCCTGAAAATGTTTGTAATGATTCTGGTATGGTTGTATGTGTGTTTTGGTCTCTTCACATGAATTTTTGATTCGATATGGTAATTGTGCTCGAACCAGTATTGAATTGGAGTAAAATTCAGGCAGGTGTAAAAGAATATATGTGGAGTCAAGGATATGAGGAACTTGGGCATATGTTTAATGTTGGAGCTGCTCATAAAAAAAATGTGGTTCTGAAAAGAAAATCAAATAAAGATGAATTATTAGCTGACTGACCCAGGTCCCAGGGATTTAAAAAGGAAATTCTCTTGTGACTAAGTGAAATGAGCTTCATAGTCTCTTAAACTAGGATGGGCTTCAGTTAATTTTCATAAAAATCTCAGAAGCCTGATGGGTTTAGGTTTTGATAAAAGGGCAATATCACCGACAAATATGGAACAGCCAAAAAATTTTGTAGTGATTAATTTGGTATTGTTTTTCTTCTTCTGTGTGACCTGTTGGAAGGACTATGATATATTTATCCTCTGGGGCTCTCTGTTGTAACCTTTTCTTCTGTCAACTGAAAATATAGCGAGGCAGGTTTCTTTTGAGCATTGAAACAAAGGGACATCAACCCTGGATCTGCTTAACCTGCATGGTATTCAACAATAATTTCTTCGGTTAACGTGGTTATGACTGAATATTAGAAGGCAAACCATGTAAAATTCACACAAAAATTGAAGAAAACAAAATTTGAGTGTTGACTTGCCATCAACAGTTGAAAAACTCATCTTAAATCTTAACCCGTTTCAAGTCTGCATTTCCGTACAGCTGTTCCATTGCAACAGTAATTTTTTAAAGAAGGCGCCACTTTTTTCCTGGCGAGAAATTGAAGGCAGCAGCTTATCAGCTTTTCATCAAGTCCATTTTTTTAGTCAATTTACTATGTCATCTGGTTTGAGTACAGTACTAAGAATTCTCTACCTCTTATGATAGTGTGTTCTTCCGGATTCTACCTCTTATGATAGTGTGTTCTTCCAGATACTACCTCTTATGATACTGTGTTCCTCCGGGAGGGCACCCTTGCAAGACTTGCTATGGATGTTTATTTTGAATTCGATAACATTGGCAAAAAATTTCAGTTCTGACTGTGTTCTATACAGGAATTGATACTTGCAGCAATAGACATGGTGGATGCCAATTCAAAATCAGGGGGATACATTGTTTACTCCACGTGTTCTATAATGATCCCTGAGGTTTGTTTATGATGTTACCCTTTTAAATTAGTAGACTTGTCTCAACTATGCACTCAAGTTACTGCTTCTGCAGAATGAAGCAGTTATAGACTATGCACTCAAGAAGAGGGATGTGAAACTTGTGCCATGTGGACTTGACTTTGGGCGTCCAGGGTATTTTTAACTTTTACATATTGTGGATTTACTGGCAAACAATGTGTATTTTTACATTTAATAAAACTTCTCTGCAATACCAGGTTTACCCGATTTAGGGGAAAACACCAATTTCACCCTTCTTTGGAAAAGACAAGACGTTTCTATCCTCATGTGCACAACATGGATGGATTTTTTGTGGCAAAGGTAAATCTCGTTCACCAATCAAAGCCTTCTCTCAACTATTTTGAGATTTGACTTGTAGTGAAATTTCTATTGTGTTGATAGACTAGTCTCTTATTTGGAACAATTCAGAATCTTGATCAAACTGACCTTTGTTTGAGTTCATTGGGAAAATTTCTTTAGTTTGACAGCAGCCTGAATAGTTTTATCAAGTCCAACTTCTTTTGGTTGATAGACAAGTCTCTTCTGTAGACCAAATTTAGCATCTAGATCGAACTGACCTTTAGTTGACTTCCTTGGGCAAACTTCTTCAGTTTAAGACATCCTGAATAACTTATGTAATTGAGGCTTCATAATATCAGACTTACGAATTTGACCTTTCCCATATTTGTCTCTTGCAGTTGAAGAAAATGAGCAATTCCAAGCCAACCTCAGCACCTTCTGAACCAGGGGAATATCAGCAGCTAGAAAATGAGGAAGAAGATGCTGCAAAAGAATATGGGAGCTCGGAGAAAGCTGGTCCTGAGCCAACTGAAAGCAGCAACAAGAAGAATGCCAGGGGGGAATATCAGCAGCAAGAAAATGAGGAAGAAGATGCTGCAAAAGAATATGGGAGCTTGAAGAAAGGGGTTCCTGAAACCAGGAAAGTAGAAAAAACGACGACCATGAGAAAGAGGGAGAAAAGAAAACGCCTTTCGAGAGAGGAAATCTCAGAAGCCCGGTACAAAGATCTTTTTTCGTACAACTGTGTTATAAGATTTCTTGAAACATATATAGCTTTACACTTGGCATGATATAGGTCTTTCGGATTAATTCTAGTTTAAATATCCAACTGATTACTTTTTGATAGATGGTTTGGTTTGAATAAACAACCTGTGTATTGAAATATCTTTTGAAACTTGTGCAGAGAAGAGAAGAGGAAAGCCTCAAGGGAAGCAAAGAGAAAAGTTTTGAAAAAAGCTACCATTAAGAAAAGTTGGTGAAGAAACTCATTGGCAGCAGCACATGAAGATCTGATGGGACTGCGATATATCCATTGCACCTTCAGAGAAGCCAATGCTTTTGCATGTCTTGCCTAATGCAGGATTTCATTAGATTCTAAATTACTTGTATGTGATAGTATGGATCCATGGAGAAAACAAACTGCTCCTGGCTGATGCATGAAGGGTTTATGCCCAATATTTCAATTTTGGTTTTACCGAATGCTTTGTTTACGAAAAGAATGAGAAGAAAACAACCCGAGGTCAAAAAGAGGGAAAAAGACAAATACAACAACAAAGTATTCGATAGAGTTGATTGGGTGACATTTTTCAGCTGTCATCTACTAATTCATTATCTAAATTCAGGATTTTTTATGCTAGCCTGAAGTTCATTCATTTGCTGTATTCAAGGTGGTATGAGTAGACTGTTAAGGTAAGTCTACAATCATGTTCTGCATTCAGATGTGGGATTTGTGTGTACTCTTTTTAGGTGATCAGAAACTAAAACTCCATGCCGAAACTACGAAAATTTAATCACTCACCATTGATGTTTGCAGTTACTGTACAGCCTTGTTGATGTGTCTTGTTCCAATGCTACTTCGCCAATTTGTTATTGAGGAATGGAAGTCATTTACCTGTATGCTTAATATCAGTGCAAAGTCAGTGTTTTCTCCATATGACCTGCATCTACGTATATATACCAGGGAAGCTATATACATATATATATTTATGTGTGTGTGTGTGAGAAATGATGTTTTTATCAGCAAGAAAATTCTGAAATTCTTTGGTTTCGTAAGCAGATGAGTATCTTTTAAATTTTGGTATACCATCCCTTAAGCACTTGTTACGAGCTTGTCCTGGGTTAACAGTCGGAGGCGGCTTCAAGATGGTGGAACGATGTGTTGAACTTTGTAGTTGTTAAAATGCAGCCAATGGGGCTGCTGTTATCATAATTTTTTTTATTTGGAGCTATTCAACTCAGATTGGTTTCACATCAGTTTCATAATTTGTGTATTATTATTACTAATAAATGTCACATCATATTGCCAAGTCTCATTAGTTTAAGAACGAGGAAAGCTCAGAAATTGGGAGTTTCTAAGGGTGATTGACCCTATCTGTCACTCAGCCGTTGATTTCACAATGAACTGATGAAAAATAAAAAAAAATACCCAATGGGAAACCAATGTGATCCCTATATTCTTCCAATTTAAACTAAAAAATTGAATAAATTTATTGATAAATGTTGATCTAAGTAGAACGCTTAAAACAAGTATAATTTATGAGAATATAGGTAGATATTGTTGGTTCAAAATTATGACAACGTCGAAAAATTGAACTTTCAACTTCATAATGATAAAGTGCATCCCACTCCATAAGATTATCACTCTATTAACAATCATATATGGGGGGAACATTTGCCCGTAAACTTATTGGATTAACAACCATAAAAGCAGAGCTACCCTTTTCATTTTGGGACCACTCTACATGGGTGGCACCACGGACATCACAGGTCATTTCCAAGTAGTTAAAGACCTGAATGGGAAACTTAAGAGGTCCAAGCAACAGGAGAGAGAGAGAGAGAGAGATGTTGATTCAGATTTCAGACCCTTATGTTTGGGGACAAAATATAATGAAATAATTGGACGTGAAAAGCTTTACTTTAGCTTTGACCTCTCTCTCTCTCTCTCTCTCTCTCTCTCTCTCTCAATACATGGTAGCCCACAGATGCCCCAACTCTTTCTAATACAGTCCAAGCTTTTCTTCCTTTTCTCTCCTCCTCTCTTTCTCTCTCTCCACATATTTTAGGAGGAGGGTCACTCTCTTTATCTCTCTCTACAGTAGTGCTCTTTTTATTCACTGCTAAAGCAAAACATCAAAGTTCTGATCTTTGTAATTTCAGGTACTCTTTTTTGGCTTCTTTTTTAATACTTTTGACTGGTCCTGTGATTTTCTCAGTGGGTTTGCTTCTCTATACTCTCTACTTCGTTTTTTAGCCTCTGGGTCTTTACGGGTTTTGGATCTCTTAGTAGGGTTTCCATCGAAAGAGGTAGGTATGTGCTCGAGATCTGTATGCTTTTCATTGACGCTTTCCGTTCTTCTCTTGTTTACCTTCACGGGTTCTCTTCTTATCTTTTGCTATGTGGTGCTTGAAAACTTTATAGAGCTGCTGCGCAACACATTGTGTGTGTGAATCGATTGATTCCTGCAAAACTTGGCATTTCCTATTCTGAATTTACTTTTCCTGTTATGATCGATTGCCCTTTTTGAGGTAGATGACCGTGATGCTCGCTTTCATGCTGTCTTTGTTTCTTGTTGAATATCTGAATTCTTTTCCTGCATATATCATCTGATCTGGACCTGCTTGCGATTTTGTTCTTGCAACTTCTAAATTTCTGGAAAGATTTGGTTTTTCTTTGTGGGTTTTATATTTAAGTCATAATGTAAATTGGTTAATTGTGGAATTCTGATCGACTGACCTGTTATCTCTAGACTTTGTTTACCTTTGGTTGATAGCTAGAGGGTGCTTTTTGGTCTGGCTTTATGATTTGATTTCCAAATTTGTTAGATTTAGTGGCGACAATGAGTTGACGCCCTTGATTTGCTTGATTTTGTCACTGGATAATGTAACCTGTTTCAGAGCTGGTTTCATTATATTTCATCCGTTTGTGCTCAAGTGTCATCTTGACATAGACCAGTTGATTGTGATTCATTGATATTTCTGCCGTGAATCGTAATTATTGTATATACCTTCTTGCAGTTGATGGAGTTGGAGATTATAACCTTTGGGACTGATAGTGAAGAGGGTCGCGTGCTGCATGTTGGATCTGAGTGATTGGTTTATTCAGTCTGACTAGTTTGAGAAGTGTGCATTTCTTTCAATGGCCTCAAAATCTAATATCAAAGGTTCCATGGAAAAGCGGAGTAAAACAACTGGTAGTCAAGCATTAGATGGAAATTCTCGCAGGCCTCCACCTTTGCAGGTTTCCAGGACAGGTATATCAGAGCCCACCACCCCAAAGAAATTAACCAGCCATGTTCAAGAAGTTCCCTTTAAGCAGGTTACCATGGAAGCAACAGTGAACAAGAAGTCACAGGATTCTCAGCAAAAGGGGCCTGCTAATTATTTAGGTGATAAATTAGATTTAAGCTTATCTTTGGGTGATTCGAAACAAGTACCAACAAGCATAAATCCTACACAAAGTGAAACGAGAGGCTCAGCTGATCAGGAAAAGAAAACAGCGGAGCATAGAACTGTCAAGGATTGCTCAGCCTCTGCCAAGGTTAGCGATGGAGCCAGCAGCCTTGCAAAAACTAGCGGAAGTGCCAAAATTAGTGATCGAGCTGATTTTGTTGAAAGTGGCAAGAGCAGCATGTGTAGGGGTAGCACAAGCAGTGATGTAAGTGATGAAAGCACTTGTAGTAGCTTGAGTAGCAGTATTAACAAACCTCATAAAGCCAATGACTCAAAATGGGAGGCCATTCGAGCTGCCCGAGCAAAAGATGGGGTCTTAGGTTTGTGTCACTTCAGATTGCTGAAGAAGTTGGGCTGCGGGGATATTGGTAGTGTCTATATTTCAGAGTTGAGTGGTACAAAATGTTATTTTGCCATGAAGATCATGGACAAAGCATCACTAGCAGGCCGTAAGAAGTTGCTTCGCGCACAGACAGAAAGAGAGATTCTGCAGTCTTTGGACCATCCCTTCCTTCCGACCTTATATTCCCATTTTGAGACAGACAAATTCTCGTGTTTGGTGATGGAGTTCTGCCCCGGAGGTGACTTACATACACTTAGACAGAGGCAACCAGGAAAGCATTTTTCTGAACAAGCTGTAAAGTATGAATCTCATTCCTGCTGATAATGTTAATATGTTTTAATCTTCCATAGAATTGTGTTAACTCCTAAAAGAAAATCTTTTTGTAGGAAGCAAGAAAATATTATTAATGATAAAAATGAAAAGTACAAAGAGGACTAGGAGTCCTTGAAATATTACCAAATAAAAGTAAAATTGAAAAGTAAACGGAAAGGCTAATTGTATATAATGAAGAAAAAACAGAGAAATGTAAAGTTCCAATCTTCATCGTTCTTTAGACACTTGATTTTCTTCAAGGTTTGTGATGTTCCTCCTGTCTTCATGCTCTAGAGATGTATTGCTATGTAAATGTATTGTTGAAGTTCCAGTTTCTATTAGATGACATATTAGTAAGTGCCTTGGGATCTGGATTTTAATTTATGTTTCCCATCTAAGTTCATTGGAGAACTATTCATCCCAACTGAAGCATACCTGAAATCAATTCCTCTTCACCTGGAATTCTAGTAGATGTTTTTAAGGGAGTTATAAGGAGAGAGTTATGAAGTGTCCTTAAAGTGTTCTTAAAATTACCAACGATAGAACTGTAGAATTCTTAATATATTTTTGTCAAAAACAGTGCATGATTGTCACAAGCAGATTCTGTCCTGAATAAATTGTGAGAGTGATTGACGATCGTAACCTATTCTTGTAGACCATCCTGTTGACCTGCATTGTGCTCCAAGTTTTGATATCATGACTTGCTTATCATTTGAGTTAAATAGAAAGAGCAATTGATGATCGTAACCTATTCTTGTAGACCATCCTATCAACCTGCACTATGCTGCAAGTTTTGATATCATGACTTGCTTATCATTTGAGGAAAAAAGATCATATACTTATGTGGAGCTTTGGATTTGGTCCTCTTTCCCTTTACCTTATAACTTTAGTATACCCACGTTGTAATCAAGACCTATTATCCAGTGCATTTTCCTTGTTGCTGTATTTTGTCCTGTCACATGGCTTTTGAACGATGGAGAGAGAGAGTATAAAGCTTTGGTTGTGGTTCACTTCAATGGATGATATTTGAACAAGAATGTGGATAGGAACTTTCATGGAAGCACTCCATAGAGGCAGACACATTTCATTGGTGGGTTGATGCTGCAATTGGTTAATATGTATCTAGCATCTCCTACGAACATGTACTCAATGAGGACTTCATTCATTCTAAAGACTATCCTTTTAGGTGTTAATGCCCATGGAACGTGTTTGACATTTCCAGTTTGGATTAGGTTTGTTGAGTGTGCCTGATGTACTCTAGTTGTATAAGTTGTAGCTGAATCCCTTTATGGTACATGTGCATGCATGCATACAGCCGGGGATAATTGTTGTGCTAAGTTGTGAACTGCACCTTTTTCCTTGTAAGTTACTGTTTCTAGTTCTTTCAGAGTTTGGTGTATCTTTTATTTGCATTCACAAGTGGAGAAATGGTATTATAGTATTTGGTTTTTCTATACAATCAGTTTAGTTTTTGGGTAGTTTTTTTTGTGATTTTATAATGCCCTCCTTTAGGGTGGCCCCTTTTATATGGAACTCCTTTTTTGATCGAGAGGAATGGTACTTTCAAGCAAAAATGGAGAAGATATGAAAATAGCATTTCTTGAATGCAATATGTATGGAAAAAGTTGATACTTTAAAATGGAGAGAAAAATGGATAGAGAACTGTAGCATGTTTTTGCTGTCTTGGAATAAGGTTTAGTTAATACTTAATAGTGCCTATAGCAGTTGGTCAAGATGAAATAATCAGGCATATACAACATTACTCATGCATATAGTGGAATATCTTAAGGTGAAGGGTAAGTCATAAGAGCTCAAGGTGTCCTATTTGAATCTTCATTCAGAACCAAGCTATTCTCAATGCATGACTATACTTATACATAATCCTTGCACTATGCAGATGGGTTTTTTGTACTCCATCTCTCCCTCCCTCACCCCTGCAAATTTCCCTCCCGGTGTGTACGCATAATTTAATGTAAACAGGACTCTCATCTTTCCTTTTGCTACAGGTAAGTGTTCTCTTTGTGCTTTGTTTTTGTCCATTGAGGCTACAAGGTGCTTATTTTTTGAAAATAAGTTCAGCTGTAAACTTCTCTGCTCAAGTTCTTACATATTTTACTTTCGGGAAAAAAAAATATGTACATTGTTCAAGGTTGAAAGCCAAAAAGCAGGGAAAGTAGCCTTATCTCTGTTTCAAAAAAGCTTCTTGTTTTCTGTCTCCTCTCTTTTTGGCCGGTAGGAACTGATGCATTTCAAGATTAAGCTTTGTCGTCCCTTTATAGTGTGATCCATAGTTTGCCACATGCTTGATGCTTAGAGATTGTGCATGTGCTGTTTAATATTGTACCGGGCAATGGACAAGTTAGTTTGTTAGGCAACATGGATCTTATGAGTTTTGAGCATATCTGTTATTTGTCCTCACACTAAATGGTAAAATCTCTCAAATTTCCAAATGCAGGTTCTATGTAGCAGAGGTCCTCCTTGCTTTGGAATACCTCCACATGCTTGGGATTGTGTACCGCGACCTCAAGCCTGAAAATGTCCTCGTACGAGAAGATGGACACATAATGCATACTGACTTTGACCTTTCCCTCCGCTGTGCTGTCAGCCCAACACTTGTCAAGTCGTCATCTCTTGAGACTGAGCCCTTACGAAAGAACCCTGTATATTGTGTCCAACCTGCTTGCATTGCGCCCTCTTGTATTCACCCGTTGTTAGTTCTTCTGCAAGGGATCTTATAAGAGGCTTGTTAGTAAAAGAGCCACAGCACAGATTGGCGTACAAACGAGGTGCAACAGAGATCAAACAACATCCCTTCTTTGAAGGTGTGAATTGGGCATTGATTCGTTGTGCAAGTCCTCCGGAGATTCCAAAGCCAGTTGAGGTTGAGCGAATTCCAGCTCCAACAGCATCTGCTAGTGAAAAAGCTGCTGTTGGAACTACACTCAATCAGAAAAGTTCTGATAATTATCTCGAATTCGATTTCTTTTAGCGATTTCCAGAGCTCGTTTGCTATAGTTTTTCAATCAAAGGAAAAATGTGTAGTTCCTAAACGTTTTCGATATGCCGGATTCAGGATTCTTGTCTTGGCAGTTGGTGGTCATATTGTTGTTTGTTGTTGGTGTTGAACAGTTACAAATCCGTTGTATGGCAAAAGCTGATGTGTTTTATGCTATCAATCCATAATTGGAATTCGGCCATTGGTCTTTTAATGAAATGATCAAAGATGATGCATGGAATGTGTTTTGATGTTTTTGTCAGCAGCACATTTCATGGAAACTGTGTTGTTGTCATTGATTAGTTTGATTCTTGTTAATGGTGGGAGTTGCGAGATATAGATGGTGGGTACATACCTAACATTGGGCATCATTAAACTACTTCATATGCCAAGTTATAGGTTTGTAAGTTGATGAGTTTTGGATTGCTGAGAGGATAGATTTCTTGGGGCTGAAGCATGGACACAGAAGGAACGGGTGGTATCCTAATCTGTGGTGGAGGGAAAACTCCTGTCTCCTGCTAAAAATATCAGAGTGACTGGACTTAAGATTGTTGATTTTGAATATTTTTTATAAAATTTCAATACGAGTGTCAATAATTGGTATAATGTCTTATTTTGTTGACTGTAAGTCATATCATGTAAAAATATGTTCATATCAAATTGAGTTCGTGTCGTGTTTAACCAAATTTATGTCAATCTATTTTTTTAGAGGTCAAACGGGTCCATCCATTTATCATTCGAACTTGATAAAATTAAGCACAAAACCATTGATATGATTCTGGAAAACGTGTGACATTGGGTTGGGTTTTGGTGAACCAATTGATCTCTCCTCTAGTTGAATTGTCGAACCATTTTTTTTGTTGCATAGGTTACACATTCAGAATACTCCATACGAGAATTTTACTTTACTCTCCCAATCTTCATTTTAGGACACACAAACTCTCTTTTTGTCATAAAGCGTAGAATTAGACAAAGAAAAATTTTCATAAGAACTAGTCCCTTAGATTTCGCACATACGAAATCGAGACAAAAACCCAGGGCTATGAGTAAAAAGTGTAGATCGATCCACCTAGATAAGCATCTACATGCAGAGCCTATACAGCTCTATATATTATTTAATTTCGTTTTCACTGTAAGATCAATAGTGCGATATAGATAAATATAAATTTCATAATAATATTTTAAAAAATAATATTAATAATTATCGCCATATTGATTTTATTCCCAATTTGAGAAGCATGTTCAGAATTAACAAATCTTAATTTGATTAGTGCAATAAAAATATTATATAAATTTTTTTTGGTTAATGACTGACATAGTCAAAAATCATGCTAGTTCAATAAATTTTAAATAAATTACACTTAGATTCACTAAAATTTGTCACTTAATCACATAAATCTTTTACATTTAGATATTACGGTCAGACCCCCTATGAGTGACGATTGAATAATGCTGCTATCAGAACCAAATAAAAGACTAAAATTCCCTAATCGAAGGTTGAGGATATTCAATTAATTACACTTTGACCTCTTAAATTTGTCATTTAATCATTTAGAACCCTTATATTTGGAATATTACATTCGGGACTCTCTAAAGTTTGTGTGCATGCAACACACACCTCTATTGATATTGTCCATTGCTATAACCACTACAATTCATTAAGTCATCATAATACACAAATATATCAATGCTTCTACAGTTTTTTTTTAAATATTATTTTTATTTGGTTTTTTGGGTCATTCTCTAATGAACAATATAATATAATGCAAATGGTTATTAATTTGGGTTTTTTAATATGTTTGTACGGATTATGATTTTTTTCCTTAAAAATTTGAGATTTTGTTTGTTTTATTTCAAATGATGGTTAACAAAACATGAAAATGTGTCGTTTAGGCTTATTTAATATATTTGTACTAATTGTGAATTTTTTTCCAGAAAAAATATTTTTTAATTTTGATTTTATTTTAATAAATGACATAATATAGCATAAATTTGATTATAGAATTTAAATTATTTAATAATATGTATTGTTATTGGGTCTCGTACAAGATTGAGATTTATATAGAATTTCAACGAATCTTCTACCTAAAAAAAACAAGGGTCTAAATTTACATGCGCACAACAATTCTACAATAAGGAAGAAAAAATGATTGACAAAGGTAAGCGAATCCACCTGAAACTAAGAAAATCGTAATAAAAAAGTGAGTCATGAAAACATAATATTCTTAATATGAGGGGGTCTATGACTCTACGCGATGAAGTGGAAAAATCTCAAGAGGTCTGACGTAATTTACCCAAAAAAGTTGACATTTAGCCTAATAGAAGAAATGGTAGTATTGTAATTATATTTGTGTATTATGACGACATCATGAAATTTTAACAAATAGAGTAACATACCGTGACGATAAGGGTGTAAGTGTTAAATATGTACAAAATTTAAGTGGCTACATGTAATATTCTGAATATCTAAGTCTAAGTAATTAAGTAACAAATTTTAGAGGATATGAGTCTAATTTATTCATAAAAAATCCACACCCCTACACTACATATAGATCCCAATCCAACGACACCCCTATTTTTTTGAAGTTGCATTTAGTCGATATCGACCTATTTTTTTAGGGTCAAACAAATCCATTCGTTTATCATTTAAATCTAATAAAATTTAGCCCAAATGGTTCCCTTCCGACCTAGAAAACATGTGACCCTAGTTTGAGGTTTGATCATAATGTGTGGAATTAAAGCATATTCATTTGAATTTTGCACATAGGAGATCAAGGCACAATGCCACGGCAACAGATAGAGGTTTATGAGAGAGAGAGAAATAATTATAATATGAAAACTCTAAAATTTAGAAGTTTTAGTTTCTAAATTTATTTCAATTAGGTGTAGTTGCTACTTTGTCAAATACGTAGATATATAAATATATCCATATAATAAGAGATAAGACAATTCAAATCTTAAACACAAAAAATGCTTACATCGTTTGAAGAGAAATAAAGTCTTGATCCGAATAGACAATAATAAACCAACATAAAAAACAATTCAGATAAATTTGGAATTTTAGATCCTAGATATAAAAATATTTTCCGACTAAAAACTTTGCATTTTACTTGGGGGAATCTCACATTGCATTATGAAATATTTAATTTTTATTTATTTTATACTTTTAAATATGAGATTTCCCACAATGTACCGTTAATGTATTAAAAATATTTTAATATGATACTTTTGTTACTTTCAGCTACTTATTATATCAAAACCACCCTACTGAAGTTAACGGAATGAGTAGCGAAAACTAGCAGCATGACTATATTGCAATAACTTTTAATACATTGAAAGAAAAATATGAGAAATTTAATTTTTAAGGGTATAAAATAAGAATTATTAAATCTTTGAGGGTCAAAGTGCAATTCACCCTTTTTACTATTAAGCAAAATAACGGCTATAAATAACATCACTAAATCTTCTCCTCTGCTTACGGATCTTCTCCCATCTACTTTCCAAATTCAAATACTTCTCTCTCTTTTCTGCTTTCTAAATTCAAATACTTCTGTCTCTTCTCTGCTTTCCAAATTCAAATACTTCTCTCTCTCTTCTTTGCTTTCCTATTTCAATTAAACCTCAAACCCAAATATTCTCTCTCACCCAATTCAATTGTTTCTCTTTCTGCGCTCAACACACT
>CM042197.1:1332157-1345841 GCA_023539305.1 Ilex asprella
TTGGATACTCAAAATTTAAAGTATTTAAATTAATATATTTTATAAAATGCACGTTTAGATGTGAAAACATTTATTTGTGTTCCAATTATTAATAGCATTAAATGTACAAACATATACTACACATACAATAATACACAAAAAAAAATTATTCACAAAAATATCATATTAATAAATTAGAGAAATTACTTATTGGGCAGTGAGATCGGTGATGTAGACAACAGAAGGAGTGTTCTCTTGGAAGAGGCGAACAATAGCTAGATCATCGGTCTGTAAATTTTTAGGCGTAGCCATTATAAAGGCCGATGACGGATCAACATCGGTGACGAAGAGAGAGAAAGACTAGGCAACGAAGGTACAAAGGACAAGGAAAGAATCGAAAAAATTGTGGAAGTCGGAGTGGTCGTCATCGGAGTAAGATGGAAGAGGGTCGGAGGTAGACAAATCGCAAAGAGCAAAGACTATAGGAGCAAAGCGAGTAGCATAGTGATATTTACGAAGAGGGAGAGAGAGAGGTTTGACCATCGGGGGGAGTCGGGGGAAATGAGAGATGAAAGTGAGAAGTGATTTTTAGAAGTAAAAGTTAATTTTTTTTACTTTTTTTATTAACTTATTTAAGTACTCAAATTACTTTTACTTATCAAAAAATGTTTTTAATAAGTTAAGTCAAACCCTACTTTTTTAAAAAATATTTTTTATAAGTTAAAAGTCCTAAAAACACTTTTTTTTAAGTCATGTCAAACACATCCTTATTGGCTTTGTGATAAGGCCAACTGCGTAACAAACTAACAGATTTTGACTTAAAGAATATTATTTGTAAGTTGAGAGATGTATTTGGTGAACTTTGGCACAATGGTAATAATATTTTATTATAATTAGAGGTCATAAACTTTAGTTGCAAAAATAGTTTATTTACTTATAGGGGAAGGCTGCATTTATCTTAACTCTCCTCAGATCTTATAATTATAGAAGTTTCGTGTATTGAATACGCATTGTTAATATTATTTACCAGTTAGTAGGTTTGTTTATCAGCTAGCTCTTGTATGTTTTGCCCAAAGTGTAATTTTTCATATTAAACATGTTCGAGCAATTCCCAAGAAAAAAAAGAATATATGATACTTTCAAAATTATGGGTTATTGTAAAATTACACAAAAATATCTTTAGCGAATTTTTTTAGCGTTTGTTTGTACAAAGAATTTAAGTGTTTTGGAAGGTTGAGACATCCACAATTTTGCGCTGCAGAAAAATTATTTATGCGACTCAAAGTGGTGACACCTAAGTCACAAAGATGTCAAAATGATTAGAATCCATGCCTGAATTTCTTTCCCGTAGAACCTTTGTTTTAAGTACAAGTGTATGTATTCCACATAGCAATAGCCGTCAAGAAGAAAACATATACATAAAAGTATCAGGGCCAAACCAACTTGGCTACCCAAACCAAAACCCCAAGGAAAAAAGGCATCCACCCCAAGACAGTGGCCCTCAACACTGAGTTACTGGTGAGCTTCAATATACAATAACTTCACTCACTCAAGTAATCATGTGTATTTTATACTTACACTTCAGAATCAGCATGCCTTTTTTTAAATAACAAGGAAATAAGGAATGAAAAGTAAAATAGATGAACTTCAGCTCCTTGGTTGCAACGTGTATCTTGCCTTTTTACCTCCCTAATTCTTGCTTACAAAGAGGACAGCAAGATATAATTCTGAGCCATTGATCCACACACTTCAGATGGAATATATGAGAACAGGGTAACTCCCTGATCTCTTCCTTCTCCCTGTACTTGGCTAAACAAATACAGCATTCCTGTTTAAAACAAAAATGATTTTCATGAGCCATTGATTAAACAAAACTCTCCTGAACATATTTGTTTTGGTTAAATTCTGCTAGGAAAAGGAGTGGAGACTTAATTGTACTTTCATTTGCAAAAGGCCTGAAGTACATCAATCTGCAATATTGGTACTCGCTCTCCAACACAGGAGGTTTGTAACGCACGTAAGTATGATGATATTAGACTGTGGAACTCTTTTATGTGGATCATTATGATTAGTAGTACTCTAGTAATATTTCCAAAAAAACTGAAAGATTCTTTGTATGACTAATCCTTAGTAAATAAGTTATTTTCCTTTGGTGAAATCCGATGCATAAATGAGAGAAACAATTTTTTACATAATAAGTTTCATTTTTTTTAATGTTTTTTAAGTACAGAGAAGTAGGCATTGTGACTTACTGGAGTTTCATGATGGACTGAATTCCCAAGCTCTAAATCTGCACCCACTTCTTTAAATCTCCAACTGGGTAGATTGGAAAGTTGTTCATCAGATGCCCCTTTATCAATGGACCCCATGTTCATGTTGTACCCAAGAAGGTTGCTAAGCAATGGCACACAACAGCATAGCAACAAAAACAGTATGAATGGAAAAGAGTAGCTGATAGCATTCCAAGCAAGCAGGGAGATACATAGCACATGAAGTTTAGGAGCTCGACGAAATGATCCAAACCGAGAATCAAATACCCAAACATTTCCCATCACAAACCATATTGCAAAGAACAGCTCCAGAGAAGTCCGGCCTTTGTTCATCAATTGCAAGCTCCTGTTCATATAAAAATCTTAGGAATTTGGTAAATTACATAACAGTCGAGTAAGAATCTCTGCATCATTCTTACAATTTAGAAGAAATTTCATCCATGCAAGTTTGTTAATGGTGATGGGAATAAGTGTAACTTTGATTAGTATTAATGTCAATTTAAGTCTGAAAAACAACTATAAGTTTGTCATAAAATTATTTAAATTTCCATAGTAAGGGTATCTATTTTCAAGAATTGGCATCATCGCTTTCAATTAAGTAAAACTTTTCTCCTCTAGTCCGTTTTAAGTTGAACCTTACAAAAAGTATCTAACCATAACTGTAAAAAAAGTTTCATTTATGATTTGCTAGATCATTTAAATACCCAAAATCATTTGTCAACTTTGAATATTTATATAATGAGTTGAAGGTAATATATGATTTTCTTTCTGCAAGTTTCTCACGTCCCAACAGTTACAAAATATTCTCTCAACTTCGACCTACACTTGGCAACCAGAGCACCTAAAATGCTGGCACCATGATTATTACAATTGGACATGATATGCAGCTGAAGCCTTAACAAAATAGTAATGTATGTTTTTCTGACAATTTAGGTGGAGCTAGAAGTGGTTTGATTACCTTGACTCTTCATTGCTCCTCTGCTGTTCTATGTCAGAGAAGTTGAAACCATCTCCCTGAGTCACATAGAAAAGCCGATAGCGCCAGAAGAGCAGAATCAGACTAAGAACACAGCTCAAATCATACACAGAAACCCATATTCTCATAGGCCAAACTGGCCTCTCCTCCTTGGAAACAGCCAGAGTATATGTTGTTACCATTATTTGAACAACCAAAGCTATAAACTCCATCATCATCCAAGTTCCAGAATTAAATGGATTAGACCCGAGGTCAGACCTTGATCCATTCTGGTAATGAAACACCCTTCTTAGGAAGCTGAAACACCTTGATCTTGATACCCTCATTGCCATTCTTATCAAGAATGACGAAGGGGGAACACGAGCAGGCCTGTTTCGGACACCTGCAGCCATTCTATCTTCTGTTGTTGTAATTGATGAAAATGAAACTACAATGCCAGAATTACATAAGGACTCCGGTGTGAAGAAATAACGGGTATTCATTGGGAAACAATACGTATACTTATTTCACTTATAAAATCCCAGGATGAACCTGCCCCACTTGACTATGTACACTTGAACTATCATGAAGAAGAATACATATCAAACTGAGTAATTGAACAATGAGAAAAGAACTTCATAAATTCCAAATTCTGATAAGATCAATGAACCTTCTTCTAGAGAAGGATGATATGCAGCTAGGTAGTAGCATCAACCAGTGAAATGCTACAAATTTTCGAAGATGTGCACATTAACTGTAGCAAGCCTGAATCGAAAATTCAGAACTGTAATAGGCAAAAAAACAAACACCTGATAGTCCACAACCTTAAGCTCCCAAAATTGTCATCCCCAAGAGCTTGGAGTTCTGAATATAGTAGTCCCCAACTAGAACTTTACTGGGTTTGTCTCAATTGGTGTCCTTTTCTTCGGAATCACCAGAAACCCAGAATTCAAAAACTTCAAAAGCATCGAAGTTTCAAAAACCAATCACAGCTTCTGCGAATAAATGGAATCGAACCAGAACTGCCAATAAATGGATTGGGCAACAGAAGCAGAAAGTGAATAGTTGAACCAACAAACCAGGAAGGTGAGGTTTGGAATTCAGATGGTGACCAAAAATCAAACAGCTTTGCTTTGATTGCAAGGGAATCAGAGGATAACTACAACCGTTGGCCTAACTTCGATCAGGGTTTTGTTTATGTAGCAAGCAACAGCTGAAAACTATTGGTTATTCAAATGCAAATCAATCTAAAATGGATTAGAACTAGGATGAAAGCAATCACAAATTTATTTTTGTGATGTTAATCTCAACTTTGATTTAAATTGGAAAGAGGTCAACTTGATTATTTGGATGGTTACGTTTTTTTATATTATTTTACATATATAAAGATCTTGAATTATGGCGGGTACATTGGTTGTGAGGTAAGCGGTTGGCCAACTACCCCAACCAGCAAGTTTGCATGATGTTGGAGGAGCCTGGCCCTATAATGACATTGGGCAGCGAGCACTAATGACATGGGGTACTAATGACTTTGGGCAATGACTATGGCTTCCTATTCTCAAAATCATGTGTTAATAACTACAATTGAAATGTCTTAGCGATTCCTATATTGATGTGATGCGTAATTATTTTGCGTGATTTGCGTTTAGAGTTTATGTTATAGTCATAAATCTAAATAATGTATAATTGGGTCTCGGGCGGGAGCCAAGTTACGATCCCATCAATTTTTCAAATTACATATTATACCTCTAAATTATGTTTTTGGTTTTTTTTTCATGCCTCTCAAATTTAGAAATTATGCTTTATACCACTTTGTGATCTTGATTTTATTTTACCCCCAGTTATTGATTTGATTACATTTCACCATTAATTATTTCAATTGAGATATTTTGGATAAATTGTTAAATTTGGTTTTGCACAATTTGATAAATTTTGAATTATTTTGTATGGTCTAATGTAATCGACCAATAGTCAATTTCTAGTGAAATCAGTATCGTTGTTTAAAAGGAATAAATATTTTAGTTTGACGAATTTTTTGATTTTATTGACAATGGATACATTACAATGTATCATGTGAAAATTAATTTTAATATATCTAACGATACCCCACTAATTACACACATTGAATAAATATTATGAGTTATGCAATTATTTTTTCCCCTTATGATGAAATTCTGGCTTCGCCCCTAATTGAAGCAATTTTTTATTGCTAAAACAAATATCGGGTAACATATGATTAACTATTTTTTTTACCAAGCGTCTTTTGAACTTGTAACTTCTACTTCAACTTGAGACAAGCTCAATCACTCTCAAAACCGCATACACATTGGAAAAAGCCTAATTACAATTGCTAACGTAAAGACGTTTGGTGGTGTGTCTAAGACATTATTAATGGCCAATGTTGATAAACGAGGTGTTTCCTAAATGTCATTGTCTTTTTTTTTTTTTGCCTGGGTTGTGATGTGTCCATGTCAATTTTATCACATACCCAGTTTGTCTTTGTATTTAAATGGCATGGTTGTTGATATTATAGCTCAATGGGGGATACATTGTCATTCTCACAATACTTTTGATTACATATTGGAACCACATTGCAAGCAACACACAAGCCATAGCCATTAAATGTCATTCTTATTTCAAATGAACGGCTTCATTGTCATTTATGCTAAGATCCAACTCGTTTCAACCCAGCTCAACTTTATGAAAATTTAACGCAATTATTTAGAGTCAGCTACATTAAGAGTGGATCTTGATGGACATTTTAAGGAAATGACGAGTAATGCTATTTGAATTTAAAATTTTAAACTAATTTGCTGACTTAATGATATTGTTTCAATAAAACCGTTGGATCAACATCAAATTTCAATATTTACTGAGACTCGCGGTTAATTCAAAAGTCATAAAAAATTAGATTAACAAATGAAGTTTGATGAGTCCGAATTTGACTGGGTCAATCAGATTAAACCAAGAAAGCCCAAAAAAGAACTCAATCAGAACTGGATCAACCCATAGGAG
The DNA here is from genome assembly GCA_023539305.1 of Ilex asprella. Classification (NCBI taxonomy): domain Eukaryota; kingdom Viridiplantae; phylum Streptophyta; class Magnoliopsida; order Aquifoliales; family Aquifoliaceae; genus Ilex; species Ilex asprella. The sequence continues at coordinate 1,338,377 of CM042197.1, forward strand.
GAAGCCCAAAACATTAAGAAGGACTAGTACCCAAATGAGTCAAGAGACCAACACCCAAGACAAGGGGGCATTGCCCATATGGTCTCCAAGGGGCGCTGTCCATGCTGGTTCCCTCATCTCCTTCGACCTCTGTTTTCTCCACCTCCGCACTATGAGAATTACTCCAATGCAAGACCAAGCTCAGGGTCAAGATCAGTCCAAGCTCAGAATCTTCCTCCGAATAAATAGGAGCACGAGGGAAAAGAATATCAGGATAGACATGGAGATCTCCTACCATAACTGTATTTACCAAAATAGTAGAAGTCTTCTCCCTCACGTCACCGCCTCATCGCCTTACTAAGCATATATAATGTAAGTTTTCTCCATACAGAGGGGCAGACCTTTACAACCTTGACATCTCTACACTTAGAGTTTTTGCCTCCCCACACACACTAAACTTTCTTACACACATTGCTCTCTCTGTCTCCCCCAAAACACTGTAACACTCGCCGGAGTTACTCTCCCGGCGACGTCATCAATAAAATACCGCAGGCCATCGCTGCCGTTCCCGAGAGTGGACGTAAGTCACCTGGACCGAACCACTATAAATCTCTGTGTTTGTCGTTATTCACTGCTTACTTACTGTTTTAATTCTTGATTATTATTGATTACTTATTAATTGCTCATAAATCACACTCATTGATATAATTAACTGTTAATCTCAGTTTGACGCTCGTCTGTGGGAAACGACTAGATTTCATACTCTTTCAATCCATGACAATCACTACCCGATCGATGTCTCAACAACCGGGAGACAACAACTTGGCGCACCGGGAGGAGACCCAACTTCCCTTGGCACCTTCAGAACCTTGGGCTATGGCAATTGGACAACAACAACAGCTCCTCCAAACTATGCAACTGCTAGTGAAACAGAATCAACAGATCATCCAGTTGATGCTCACCCAAGGAGTTGTTGTCCCTCACCTAGTAGGAGGAGCCCCAATCCCTCCAACAAGGGAGGAGCAGTAACCTATACCTTCTAAGCGTCAGGCAGCTCTTCACCATGGGGTCCCTCGCTAGAATGCCCCGAGGCCACAGGATGCCCCTTGCCCAACAATCCCTCTTCAGCGCGCATGGAGCTCACGTGTACCTCCTTCACAAGTACCGGCGCACGAGAACGAAGACGGCGAGAGTCAATATGGTGACCACGAAAGCCAGTACCATCATCCGACTGAAGATGTCACCAACTAGTGGAACGAGAAGATTAGAGATATGCAAAACCAACTTGGCGATACCCTCAACACCATCAAGACCCAAGCGCCCGAGACTGTGGATTACCCAGTAAGAGGTACCGACACTCTTTTTGTTGTTGATATAGTAAATTACTCTCTACCCTCGAAGTTCAAGATGCCTACCATCGAAACCTTTGATAGCACTAAAGACCCTTCTTCGACCACCTCAACACATACAAGTCTCTCATGCAACTCCACAATGTACTTGAGGGAATTATGTGTCGAGCCTTTCCTACCACTTTGAAAGGGTCTGCTCACCAGTGATTCTCCAAACTCGGGTCCTCCACCATACACTCCTTCGCAGAGCTCAACAGGTCATTCGTCTCCTATTTCATTGGGGGACACCAACATTAGAAACCAGTGACCCACCTGCTCATCATCAAGCAGGAGAGGGATGAAAGTCTAAGGGACTACCTTACCCACTTTAATGAGGAGATTCTCCAAGTTGAGGAACCAGATGATAAGGTAACTCTGGCCACCTTTATCGCTGACCTCCGCACCTCCAGTTTCATGTTTTTTATCCTTAAGAAGTCGTCTTCCAGCATGCCCGAGTTGCTATCAAGGGCACAAAAGTACATGAATGTTGAGGACGTCGCCAAGGCCCGTAGAGCTGAGTCCTCCCAAGGAGAAGGAAAAGAAGAAGGACACCCGCGAAGACCAGTGGGAGGCGGAGAACAAGAGAAAGAGAACCGAAAAAATTCTATCAAAGACCATCGTGGTTAGTATCTCCCGAGAGGCCGACAGCCTGTCACGCCACTCAATGCTTCGGTGGAGCACATCCTATTTCAGATATAGGATGACCCCACGCTCTGTTTGTCCGAAAAAATGAAATCCGCCCCCAAACCGTCACAACAGATACTGTTGTTTCCACCGCGATCATGGCCACGACAAAGATGACTGCTATGAGCTCAAGAGACAGATCAAAGAGCTCATACAACGTAGCCAGTTAAGGCAATACATTGTTGGCAGAGGACAAGCCCCGCTACCTGGTCGAAGCCAAGATGATAGAGAATACCAACAATCCCTCAAAGAAATTCAGACAATCTCTTGAGGGTTATACATCCGCCAAGGAAACATTGGCCCACCTATGGGACACACCTGAAGATTTTCTCTATCTTTTATTATTACAGTTGATTTTTTTTTTTGTGTTATTCATTATTTTATGAAATAAAATTTTACAAGATTATTGTTTTCATAACTGTCTTGTTCTCATCTCAAACAACCTATGACCTAACAACAACAAGGTAGACAAAATGTCAAAAGGCTCTCAGACGAGGGGTCTCGTCCTCTCCACCTTTACTCCTCGACATCCACTCGTGTCTGCCGTCCAAGCCCTACTTGCTCCATGACATCCTTTCATGTCTGTCGCTCGAGTCTTACTTGCTCTTCAGCAGTCCTCGTGCCTACCTCTATGATATCCTAGGGGCCATAAACCTCCAAAGCCCCTCACTGACCAAAGTCAAGTCAAAAGTAGGATAACTATGTGGAGCTACAGTCCTCGTAAAAAACCGCACATGAGTCTCAACTCCTATAGCAGTACAAAGACTAGCACAAAAGTCCCAGTCTGAAAAAGAGTGGGGGCACCACCGGGACCCATCTCCAGGGAGGCAACCTGACCAATTGACCTTGACCGAGAAACACTGGGGGCATCAAACCTCACCCTCTTGAGAAGAGGGGAAGAAACCATCCTAAAAACACAAAGAGTCTTCACCATCGTTTTATCAACAGAAGCTCCTAAAATCAGAGATAAGGTCAAGAACCAGCGTAGCCGAAGGGTATCATAGTCTCCCTCTCTGGCAAAAACTCAGAATGTCAATTCGTCTCCCATGAATGCCTGACAGCTACCTGTCAAAACGCAACTCTCCCTATCGCCCAAAGGAGGTGCCCAAAGCTACCTACAATGCTTCTACCTCGCCTGTCAAGCTGGAGCCACCCACCAAGTCTCCCCTTACATTTGATGTCATATAGAGGCGCACCCCAATGAAGGCGTTGGTGTCGCCCATGGAGATGGGTCCTCCCATCTCGCCCAGTCTCTCATCTTACCTTCACGACTGCCTAGTGCAAGACCCAAGTCTCTAGCATCGCGCACACTGCCCATGGACTCTCGTCAAAGCTCCTCATCACTTTGCCAAAAAAAAAGGGAAAAGGGTCAGCGCCCAACAAGAAAAGAAGAGAGAGAGAGAGGAGAGGAGAAGGGCCAGAACCCAAGAGGGCGACGCCCAACAAAAAAAAAAGAGAAGGGGAAGGAGGTGGCGCCCAAGGAGACCAAAGAAGAAAGAAAAAAAGAAGAAAGAAGGAGGCCAACGCCCAAGGAAGAAAGAAAGAAGAAAAAAAAATCAAAGATGGTGGGCTCTGCCATTATAACCTATTAGTATTAGAAAGTTAATGCTTTGAAAAAACAAAATTTATGCGACACCGATAAATTCAGCAAGGCTTCGAAGATGAAAAAGCAACATGGAAAACAAGAAAATTTCTACTCACTCAAGCGAAAACGAAGTACATGCCCTCAACCCTTCATCTCGTAAAAAGTTAGAGGTTTAGGGCATGGGGACAAATGATGAACCCGAATTTGAATGGGTCAACCCAATCAAATTAAACCAAGAAAGCCTAAAAAAGAACTTAATCCGAACTAGATCAACCTATGAGAGGAAGCCCAAAGCACCAAGAAGAACAGACGCCCAAATGAGTCAAGAGGCCAACACCCAGGACAAAAGAGGCACCGCCCAAGGGGTCGTCACCCATATGGTCTCCAAGTGGCGCCACCCATGTTGGTTCCCTCCTCTCCTTTGACCTCCGCATTATGGGAATTACTCCAATGCAAGACCAAGCTCAGGGTTAAAATCAGTCCAAGTTCAGGATATTCCTCCAAATAGATAGGAGCACGAGGAAAAAGAATATCGGGATAGACATGGAGATCTCCTACCATAACTGTACTTACCAAAACACTAGAAGTCTTTTTCCTCACGTCACCGCCTTACTAAGCCTATATAATATAAGTCTTCTCCATACAGAGGGGCAGACCTTTACAACCTTGACATTTCTACACCTAGAGTTTTTGCCTCCCTACACACACTACACATTTCTTCACACATTACTCTTTCTCTATCTCCCCCAAAGCACTGTAACACTCGCCGGAATTACTCTCCCGACGATGTCATCAATAAAATACCACAGGTCATTGCTATTACTCCCGAGAGTGGACGTAGGTCATTCGGACCGAACCACTATAAATCCATTTGTTTGTCGTTGTTCACTACTTGCTAATTGTTTTAATTATTAATTGTCATTGATTGCTTGTTAATTGCTCATTAATCATACCCATTGATATACTTGACTATTGATCTTGCACAAGACAATTTTGTGCATCATTAAAGTTAATAAATTAGGTTTCGATAACATTGCTTACAAAGAAAAGGATTAACAAAAAACTCAAAAAAATGGAAGAACATATGGGCCTGAATACCAATTTTGTAATGGGCAAATCAAGAGATGGTATTTTTTAGCTAAGCTAGGTTGTTTAGGTTGTCATGAAATTTGAGACGAGAGAGCGGTTTGATGGTAATTGTTCGTTTGGTAGAAGATATGAAAAACTGGAAGAAAGAAAAGTTTTTTTAAGTGTTTTTTATATTTTATGTTTGGTAAGAAGGATGAAAAAGAAAAGAAATTATTTTTTTTGGAATAAAATAAAATTATTACTAATTAAATGTCATAAATGCACTTAACTATGTTGAGAATATTACATTGCTAGACATGAGGATGAAGGGTGTGTTTGGGTAATGGGGTGGGATAGGATAGGTTTTTTTTATATCCTAACCAATCCAAGCTAAGCCCACTTGTCCACTTTAAAACCCCAACCCAAGATTATATTCAATCCTAACCTTTGTTGGAAGAACAAATGTATAATTCAGTGGGCCTCATAGATTACACAAATAATTTTGTAATAGTTTACTATTCTACCCATGACTCTATCCATTCCAATCCAAACTAATCATATTCTATATTTGGTTTACCCATCCAAGCCTAATAAAATTATACATTTTTCACATGTACATAAAAATATATAAAAATAAGGAAAGTTATATATGTGTGTGTATATATATAAGGAAAGTCATATTGTTTTTGTATTTTTTTAAACAAATCAACACTTTATTTCATTATTTAAAAATTGATTACAATGGGAGAAAGACAAACAACCTTGCCTTAAAACAATATGATAAAGCAACCAAAATAATGAAAATAAAAAAAATTATTAAGATAAACCAAGAATTACAAGTGTCAAAAGCACCAAGGCTCACAAGTCAAAATTTACAAAAGTTATCCAAAAATTCTAAGAAACTAAGATACTTTACAATCCAACACATTACAATCCAATGGAGATAAAATGCACTCTGCTTGTTCTAGATCATACCCAAAAGATACTTTTCTTCGAACTATCTTGCACATTTCTTCTCTAACAACCCGGCTAAATTCATCTTGAACTTTGCCTACATTTTCCTTTGAAGCATTCTTGTCTAACTTTCTCCCCTTGGCATAACCAGCCTCAATTTCAGTTCTCTATTGCTTATGAACAGTTCTCATTGTGTCCAATAATGGATTTTGATCAACACCAAACCTCCCATTAGCTAAAACCTCGGAGTTGGAAGAGGAAGTATGATTTTGTCTTCCACAACCTGGAGAAAATTGCCGAAAGACATGAACTCCTTTCCGGATCCTTGGAGGCAGATATTCCTTAGGAGACGTTAGAGGCCGAGAAAAGGTTTCTAAATTACCCAAAATATTTTGAACTTTGTCTACATTCTCCTTTGAAGCATTCTCGTCTAACTTGCTCTCCTGGGCATAACCAGTCTTAATTTCATTTCTAGTTTGCATGCCAACTGGCCTCATCATCTCTAATAATGACTTTGGCTCGACATCAGACTTCCCACATACTAAAATCCCAGATTTGACAGAGGAAAAGTGATTCAGTCTTCCACGACTTGGAGGAAACTGCCAAGAGGCAGAGACAGGAACCCCTTTCTGGATCCTTGGAGGCAGACATTCCTTAACAAGCATTTTAGACGTTTCCAAATTCCTGAAAGCATCAATCTGCTTAGTCCAACCATTATTTACAACATTCACCAATTCATTCTTTCCCAGCCCTTTTGGCAGCTTCATTTCTGAATTCGTGAGAGACGATCTTTTGTCAAGAACTTCAACCTCACCATGTGACACCAATGGTTTTGTAGCCCGATTTTTCAAATCCCTGGGAGTCAAAATTGCCAAAGGATTCACGGGTAAAATGGCCCCCTTCAAGCCAACTATGAAATTTCTAGTGGTTGCCTCGCTTGCTAGACCTTCAATGTGCCTTTCACTGACCCGAAAGGCCAGGGCACCACAATGTTTGAAAAATTGTCCAATGGCATCATTGTTTGGACACGTAATATTAGGTGGAGACTCGAAACACTCATATCTGTTGTTCTCAAATAATCCTTTTCTTGGCATGTGCATCTTTGAAATGGGACTTCTATCACTGAACAAACTCGTTATAGACCATTCAGGGGACTTCAGTATCCCAAAAATTCAGTTCTGAAAATGATAGCAAGAAAAAAACACAATCAACCCAGCATTACATTATTGTTCGCAAGGTGAATTGACACGCACAGACAAAACATGCTAATCGAATGGGGTAAAATCATATAAAAATTTAAGTATGAAAATAAGAAAATGGAATTATGTAAATGAATAGGACAAAGAAGACGATTATTATTGCCATTAAACTCTATTCAAGAAAGAAAAATTGGACGAATGTCAAAACACTAACAATAAATCTAAGAAAACAAACCATCACAGAAAGAAAAATCAGACGAATCATAGAACACTAAAACAAGATTTCCAAGAAACAAGGAATCACATAAAGAAGCTAGAGGCTAAAAAACTAAGACAAGTACAAATTGACAAGGGTTATTTAGTCTCGTGATCATAAAGGAAATCAAATGCGTGTAAACTTATTTGAAGGCTTCAGTTTCTAAACTTGGTAGTATGGATTCAGATCCTCTCAATTTCAAAATTTCTCCAAATTTCGATCAGTGACAAAAGAATAGTAAGTTGTTAATGGAAAATACAGAAAGCAAAAGTGTGGGGAATATGGTTAGTCAATGAAGGTTATGGCGATAACAATGGGAAGGAGAGAGAGACAGGGGCGGGGGACATCAACA
>CM042197.1:1345941-1357828 GCA_023539305.1 Ilex asprella
CAACTCTTTAGCCTTCCTACTAAGCTCAACGTGCTCTGTAGGATTGGTACAGTAAGCAGGTATTATGGCCAACTTTCATGAGGAACAAACCACATTCTCTTCAAATTCTTTACTAATTAAGAAATTAACCCAACAAAGAAAAGTTATCGGGATTGATGTGTCGTTCACCCATGGTACACGATAAGTAAGAGGATGCTTCTCGATCTTTAATCCAAGCTTGTCGCTCTTGTGATGCCACATTGAGGCTAGTGATCCCATCAATGATAAGAGTGCATAACCATCAATGATAAACTAGACAAATAAGAGGGAGAATGTGGATATTATTGTGTAGGTATTTTCTTTGTTATCTTTTTTTTTGTATACGGCATAAGTTATCATTGTGGGATTGGACACCAAGTTGCTTTAAGCGTTGAAAATTTTCATTTGATCTAATATGATTATATTACAAAGTCATTATTGATTTTAATTTCTTAATGTACCTAAATCTTGACAAAAAAAAATGTGCCTAAATTAAGTTTGATTTTTTGATAAGGAATGAATTGCAACAATTTCATCATAATAGCGATGGATTTTTAGAAAACATTGGAATGTAATTTCTATTATATGAAGCAAGCTATTCAAATGCAAACATTTGAAAAATATATTAGAGCAATGATAATCATTAAATTCCACTTAAAACTAGATTAAAAAATGCAAACTAAAATTTAAGGCTAAGGAAAGACATTAAAATGGCTTGAACTTATCTGTATAAAGTCATAACTTCAATTTTTCAACTCATTCAATTCATTTGTTCTTGTCAAATAGGTTGGATTTCTATATTTGAGGAATTTGGGGATCCCATCAAGGATAAAAATGAGTTTTGGTGTGCCGTTTTGGTTAGCTCGAAAATGGGACGAAAATGCAGTTGAAAAAGAAAAAAAATTAGAAACATGTGGAAACATATGAGAACATAATTTAAAATCTCTATATTGCATATACATAAGCTTAACAAGTGATTAATTGAACATTTTTATTGTCTTTAACACTCACTTATACAAAATAACATTAAGTTGGGGGAGGAAAAAAAGAATAATAAGAGGCGAAAGTCATTTTAACTAATATCAAACACTTGATATTTATCAAATAAACACACTAATAGGATATTAAGGTTTTATCATCGTGTATCGGTAGATGTATCATTTTTTAAAAATAGTGTATTGTAACGTGTATCGTAAGATACAATGCAATTTTAAATAAATAATAATAAAATATATATACCTTTGAAAAAAAATTATACATTCATAAAAACATAGCATTTCATTAATATCCACCAACTATTCAAGTCATCAACATAGTCCACTAATATTATAATGCAAAGTTCACGACCATTGTTTACTAATTCAAACTTCAAACACCAAAGAGATTAGGCTTTGTAAATAAATTAAAAAGTTAACATTAATCAAGATTCAAAAATTTAATACAAAAAAATAAAAATATATATATTTAACTTTGTAAATAAATTAACATCATTTCTTCCACTGCACAGGACTACATGTTTGTTGAAGTACCTGCCTAGTCTAAAACGACGTTCCTAAAAAAAAAAATTTTAAAAATCAGTCTACCTAGCCTAAAACAACGTTATTCTGTAAAAAAAATTTTTTTTGCATATATCGTACCGATACGTATCATATCGTAAAAACTTATCGTGTATCGGACGATACAGCGCAAAAATGATACAGAACTATGATCCGTATAGTTTTAGCCCTGTATCGTGACATATTGTACGATATATATCGCGTATTGTACGATACTAACAACTATATTTATAATACAAATGAAGTGTTTATGAGTATCATATGAAAGTACTCACAATGCAAAGCTACATTCATTCTGCTATAGAGGGTCGAACAAGCTCATAAATCAGTGCAGGCTGTAGGTAGTCACTAAGAGAAGCTCCATAGTATAAATATGTCGACAATTACTAGCTCAACTCATATAGTAACGATAATATACACCATACTTTGGTAGAGCTCAAACTCAAATCTAGTTGACTATGGCTGTGCGGAGCTGACTTGGACAAATCAAGTAAGCATCTGTCCTCTTCTCCATCTCTTCCTCTGTCTTTTTCTTCTCTGCTTTATAAGATGTGAGTAGGGTTCAAACTCATATAATGACGATAATATGCATCATACTCTGGTTGAGCTCAAACTCAAATTTGGTTGGCACAACTTGCACAAATCAAGTAAGCATATGTCCTCCTCTTCTTCACTCTGTTTCTCTTCTCTGTCTATATATCTTCCTGTCTCTTTCTTCTTTGCTTTTGAAAATGTGACTAGGACGAAGGAACCTAACTTTGCCTCTCTCTTTCTTCAATGATTTTATGTTTCTTCCTGTTGAAGAGCAACTAGTGGGCTCAAGGAATCTCCTTTTTGCAGGTGCTTACTTGCTTAAATCAAGTAAGCATCCGTCCTCCTCTTCTTTACTCTTTCTGTTCTCCATCTCTTCCTCTCTCCCTTTTTTCTCAGCTGTATAAAATGTGAGTAGGACGAAGGAATCTCACTCCACCTCTCTCTTTCTTCAATGATTTTGTGCTTCTCCCTACCGAAGAGTAACATGTGGGCTCAAGGAATCTCCTTTTTTGCAGATGCTTACTTGCACAAATCAATTAAGCATCTGTCCTCCTCTTTTTCATTTTTTCTCTTCTCCATCTCTTCGTCTCTATCTCTCTCTTTCTTCTATATTGCATAAAATGTGAATATGACGAAGGAATCTCACTCTACCTCTCTTTCTTCAATAATTTTTTTACTTCTCTCTGCTTAAGAGCAACAAGTGGGCTTAAGGAATTTTTCCTTTTGTCAAAAAATGAGTTTTGTGTCGAATCACATGTTTGTTTCGATGTTCTTGAAATGACTCAAACCAAAGGTTGCTTCGACCGAAGCATCAGAATTCCCCATTTTCTCTACTGTTTTGTTTCGTTTCGTTTTGTGCACCTTGGTTGATTTGACATGCATTTTTAATCATTAGGGGTAGGACAGAGTGATGCATATTGTCGTCACTATATAAGTTTGGGCTAACTATTGTCAACATAATTATACAACATATGAAGTTTCTCTTAGTAACTAGCTAAAGCCTCCAATGATTTATGAGTCTGCTCGACACTCTAATACAAAATGGATGTAGCTTTGTACTGTGACTACTTTCATATGACGCTCATAAACATTTCATTTGTATTATAAAACCTTAATATCTTATTAGTGTGTTTATTTGATAAATATCAAGTGTTTGACATTAGTTGAAATGACTTTCGTCTCTTATTATTATTATTTTCCCCTCAACTTAATGTTATTTAGTATAAGTGAGTATTAAAGACAATAAATATGTTCAATTAATCACTTGTTAAGCTTATGTATTTGCAATATAGAGATTTTAAATTATGTTCTCATATGTTTCTAATTTTTTTTTTCTTTTTCGACTACGTTCTCGTCCCATTTTCGTGCTAACTGAAACGGTACACCAAAACTCATTTTTTATCATTGATGGGGTTCCCGAATTCCTCAAATATAGAAATCCAACCTATTTGACAAGAATAAACGAATTGAATGTGTTGAAAAATTGAAGTTATGACTCTATACAGATAAGTCCAAGCCATTTTAATGTCTTCCCTTAGCCTTAAATTTTAGTTTGCATTTTGAACTAGTTTTAAGTGGAATTTAACGATTATCATTGCTCTAATATATTTTTCAAATGTTTGCATTTGAATAGCTTGCTTCATATAACAAAAATTACATTCCATTGTTTTCTAAAAATCCATCGCTATTATGATGAAATTGTTACGGTTCATTCCTTATCAAAAAAATCAAACTTAATTTAGGCACATTAAGAAATTAAAATCAATAGTAACTTTGTAATATAATCTTATTAGATCACATGAAATTTTTCAAAGCTTAAAAGCAACTTGATGTCCAATCTCACAATGATAACTTATGTAACACTTGTACAAAAAAGAATAAAAAAGAAAATACTTACACATTATTTGTGACGCCCAAAAACCGAGGGTCTTATATTAACCGTTGATCACCCATCAACCCGTGGATGTCGCTTAATCCGACACCACGTCGATAACGCCCCCTTAACCGTGATCATAACTCACAAATATAATTCGGGTTCAATTATTTATTGGGTCCAACTAATATCCAATATACCATAATTTATATTCCATTATGGTCCATTTACATCACTGAAAGGAAGGAACACATAGCCTGAAAATATGGCAAAACAGTTTTAAATTTTTTAAAAAAATTGGAGAGAGTACCGGTACGTAGTACAAGTACGGTTTGCCCACTGGTCAAGATGGTACCGGTACACTATAATGGTACTGTTTATTTTGAAAAGTTTGTAAAGAGTACCGGTACTCAGTATCGGTATTGTTTGCCTTGTGGACAATAGTGTACCGGTACACTTTGTCCAGTTTTGTCTATTTCAACTATTTTTTATTTTCAATCCATTTCAAACCCTTCCACAACCATCCAATACAAGTTTAATATCAACTGCTACATAAGACTTGATACATACAAGTCCTATTACATAAGATTTCATTTAATTACATGCCAAAAATTAAATATTCATAGTAACTATACAATTTCTTAAAATAAGCCACATTTTGACCTTCTTCATCCACAAGGCTCGAATTGGGAGCCATCCACCAGCGTAAATTCCGCACCTGAAATATTTTTCCCATAAAGGGTGAGCTACGATCAATGTCACACTCTAACTCCAAGGGCATGACCGGCCGTGAACCATAAATCGATAACCTATGGAACACGTAAGTCTACTAATAAACTAATAATATAAGAATGAAAAATAACACTAGCACTAAATTGATCTAATGTTAATATGTCAAAGTCAACACACTTAAACCTGTTTGCCCTAGTTATCCAAACAAGTAAAGATGGCTATACGATATATGCTACGAAGATCACAACACTATTAGTCCCCAATCAATTATCTGAGTCTGCTATTGACACTCCAATCTCTTACCTGGAAAAATTTTATTTTAAAAATGAGCTAAAAAGCCTAGTGAATGGAAAGCCATGCATATTTAAAGTGACTGAAAAATATATTTGATATATGACATATAAATCAAAGGTTTGGAAAAATAATCTCGTAAAGATAACCAATTTTCTCAAGAATAACCCTCAATTTCAGCATATGAAACTAAGCTTCAATACTCTATAATATCAATTTTACTGGTTTTGACTTGTTAGTTGAGACTTGAAATTTTATGCTACTGCCTGCTAACTTTTGTGTTACGAGGAGCTAAGTTGAGCAGGGCAATAGAGGAAGAAGAACAGGTAAAGAGTTATTCTTGCCTTAACTTCCCATTTATTTGTGGTCCCATGTTTAAAGCTAGATATCAACCGTAGGAGAGCACCTTCTGGGTGTTAATAACACGAGTTGGTAATCCTTTTTACATATGCTTCTATGTGGGCCTATGTCATGCTCACACACCTTTGAATGTGCAAGTGTGTATGCTTTTCATACAGCTCATACCACATGTTTATCTTTTACCACTCGCACATAAATGCCTCTTTACATGCATGCATATTTGTACATTTGTGGGCCTTCCCAACTTCAACTTGTTGGCAATTACGTGGCTGCGTATGAGTATCGTTGTATGCATATCTTCACTGCCATTGAATATGTGAGTTGAATGTAAAATAAAATATTTTTCCTTTTTTCATATACATTTTCGTGTAGAAAATATCTAGTCTATGTATACTGAGAGCTCACAATTATATAACCTTTGAAAAAAATAAGGGCTGATGTTAGTTGTGAAACTTTCACACCCCTTTTAAATTGATTGAGAACATGGAGGATGTAATGCCAAAATAGACTGTATCTAGATTTGTATTTGGATGTCTGATATACCTAGAGTAAGGAAAGTTACCTCGCTGCTGAATTTTAGTATGAATGATGCCATGTTGTAAACACCTAACAATCCCATTTGTAGTACTGCTTTGGCCTTTTGGCACTCGGTTTTCCAACTTTATTATTCTTACAAGTAGTCACAAATCGTTTGTGATAAGCCAGAATTTGACTGGGTTAGGCCCAATAAAAATAAACTGAGAAAGTCCAAAGGAAAGCCCATATCGAGGTTGGTTCGACCCATTGGAAGGGAAGGCACCAAGAGGTCAACACTTAAAGCCCTAAGGCCTACCCAAGAGACACTGTAGCCCTTGGGTGCCGCCCATGGCACCCTCTGGGGCACTGCCTAGGCTGCCCCTCTTGGGCGCCGCATGGGTTGGCTCTTTGGGCGCCTCCCTCTTTGCTCCTCTTGGCTTTGGTATTCCAATGCAAGTCCGAGTCCAAGCCTACTCAAGACGTGTCTAAGTTCAAGATGAGGGTCAAGCTCAATCCAACCAAGGGTCTTCCTCCGACTGAATAGGAGCACGAGAGAGAGAAAGACGGGATGCGGAGATCAAATCCTACCATAACTAAACTTACCAAAATGGTGGAAGACCTCTCCCTCGCGTCACCACCTCACTGCCTTACCCTAATTATATAATGTAAGCCCTCTCAATATTGAGGGTACGCCTTCAAAACCTTTTCACACACCCTTAGACACACTGCTCTCTTTCTCTCAAGGGCACTATAACTCCCCAGTGTAAGCCCTCCGGTGATAATTATTCATTAATAAACGACCCAGGCCACTGTTGTCATTCCTGAAAGTGGACTTAGGTCATCTGGACCGAACCACTATAAATCCTCGTATTGATCCATTACATACTGTTTTACTCTTGATTGTTTGTTAATTGTTCATTAATCACACCCTTTCACATTCTTGTTTGTTGATCTTGCACAAAGACAATTTTGTGCATCATCAGTCTGCATAAGTTTTTTTCCCCCTACATTTCTCTTTTAGAAATTTCTGTAGAGATTTGTACTGTTCCCAATTTTGTGAATTAGAGGCTATGTCTGAGGAGTTTTTCACAGGATATGATTGAAAATGTGTTAGAAATAAAAGATACACATGTTAGAGAGGTGATGACCCCTCTTGTTGATGTCGTTCCCATTGATGTGAGTCCAACACTTGTTGATTTCCAAAACTTGATGGTGACTCATCAGTATTTCAGGTATGTAAACTTGTCAATTGGTGGATATATATTTCCTAGTACAACACGCTAAGAGATGTGCATATATGTTCGTAGGGTGCCTGTTTTTAAGCAGCGTATTGATAATATGGTGGACATTGTGTATGCAATGGATCTTCTACATTATGTTCAAAAGGTTGGTTAATTATAGCTTCCTTCCTTATCCAATTATTGTAGCTTCTTGTTTCTAATCATACACATTCTCTCATAATACGCAGAATTTCTATTTTTGATTTTGAAGGGTGAATTGCTAGAAATTTCTGCTGTGGGAGATATGGCACACAAACCTGCGTACTTTGTGCTTGGTAATTTGAACTTAGTTGTGTTCTCTGCTCTAACCTTCCACCTTCCGATGAAATTTCTTGTAAATTGTTGCTGTTTAATATCTTCAAAAGAATATTGAAGCAATAATTTTTATGTGTGTTATCATGATGTTATTTTGATGGTTTATTCTTAAGTTCATTCTCTAAATATCCTTTGACGTCTACTTAGCAAAAGAAAAATATGATTTCGTCCTCTTAACCAGTCTAAAGCTTTAGCAGTTCTTTTAATTCCTGTATCTCTACCGCAGTCAGAAATTGACAGTGCCAAAGAAATTTACCTCTCATCCATGTGAAGACCTAGATACTAAGTTTTCAGTAAAGGATGCATCTTCTGATGGTTATGCAACCAAAGTCTGCCAATTTTTTCTTCTGCAATTATGCATAAGACTGAGGGTAAACATGGATAGAAAGAGATACATATATCTTGGAGAGGGGGAAGAAAAGAAGTAACATCCTTGATTATTAGAATGTTGAGATTACAGAAAATGGGAGCAAATTACAAATTTGATTATGGGAGCCATATCAATATGCGGAATTGTATTAGGACGGGTGAAAGAATTCTCAAACAGAACAGATAGGAAAAAAAACTCTAAATAAGTTTTTTCTTGGATACTAGACTAGGATCTGAAAGGGGGTTCGAATCTCGATCCTTTACTTGGTAGGGGAGAAGTTTGCGAAAGGTCGGCTTCCATCTTTCATGATTTATCTAGTGTGTGGAGTCAAATTAGGGTATACTTACCTTCTTAGGATAATGTTGGGTTTCCATGAAGGCTAATTGGTAACCCACAATTTTTCTGAAGACCAAGTATACTTCTGATTGCAAAATGTTTTGGAGAGTTTTGCTTATTTAGAAATCACTCAACATTGCCCCTGCAAGGTGTTGGTCCTAAAATCCGAATACTAGTTATATAATTACCGGCCCTCTGGACACATGCATATATAATATTTTGCCTTCAAATTACAGATTCAATGTCAGTATGGAACCTTCTTCGAGAGTTCCGCATCAGGAAGGTGCACATGGTTGTTGCTCTTAATGAATGTGGTGGAACCATGGGAGTACATAAATACCTTCGTTTGTATACTATTCAAGAAAATTCTTTTTGCACCTTTGTGGTTTATGTGTTGTGCTGTTTGTGTCGATTTTTCTTGTTATGACTATTACCTCCATCATGTTTAGAACCCTGAATTTCTTTTCTATTTTTCTTCCCTGGATTATGGTGACCCTTGAAGATGTGGAGGAAATTGTTGGTGAAATCTTTGATGAAAATGATTCGAAAGTAGGGTTCACTTAAATTTTGTGTTTCAATGTCCCTTTTTCTCTTTTTTCTTTCTTTCTTTCTTTTTTTTTAATTTCTTTCAGGTTTTGGTTTTTGAATATCTACCAATTTATTTTTTTATCTGCTTCCTCACTAATATCTTTTGCATCCTTATTCTAATTTACTATCACTTGATATAGATGTTAGGGAAAAGGGATACAAACTAAGTGTAGAGCCTTGTATATATAGTCAAATAATAAAGGTACAATAAGGATAAAAAAGTAAAACGAATATAAAAAAGAAAACTCTAATAAACTAGGCTGCTATAACTCCAACACTCCCCCTCAAGTTAGGCGCAAAAATATCAACTAATCCAAGCTTGACAACAGAGTCCCGAAGAATGGATAAAGTGACAGGTTTGGTAAAAACATCCACAACCTGATTACTAGTCCTTACAAACAATGGAGTGACAATACCACAACTAACCTTCTCCCGAAGAAAGTGAACATCGATTTTTGTATGCTTCGTCCACTCGTGTAGTACATAGTCAGAAGCAAGCTGAATAACAAATCGATTATCACAATATAATGTGGATGGAGAAGTCACTAGAAATCCCAACTCGTCAAGAATTGATCGTAACCAGATAATCTCACATGTACCAAGTGCCTGTGCCAGTTCTTGATATTCTGCCTCTGCTGACGAACAAGAGACAACTGACTGTTTCTTGCTCTTCCAAGAGATAAGATGAGTCTCTCGAAAAGCACCGAAACTCGTAGTTGACTGACCGTCACACGCTCCCTTATAATCTAAATCTGAATAATTGGCTAGAGAACCAGTATGAGATCCTGATGCATAGAACAATCCAAGTCTAGGACAAGACTTGAGGTACTGAAGAATATGATAAATTGCATCAAGATAAGGCTGACACGGCCTGTGCATAAATTGACTAACTCGGCTGACAGCGAATAAAATGTTTGGCCTAGTGTTGGCTAGGTAGATAAGTCTACCTACCAACCTCTGATAGATAGTCGGATCTCTCAACTCCTCACCTTCAACAGTAAGCTTCAGGTTTAGAATCATGGGTGATAATGCTGGTTTGCACCCCAACATCCCAGTGTCTGAGAGAAGATCTATAAAAATACTTTCTCTGAGAAAGAACAACACCCCTACTGCTACGAGCAACCTTAATCCCAAGAAAGTATCGCAAAAATCCAAGGTCCTTCACATCGAAGGCCTTCCCAAGGTCTATCTTGACCTACGTAGTCTCAGAAATATCGTCCCCAGTAATAATAATATCATCAACATATACCAAAAGGATAACACACTGTCCAGAAGTATTCTGTCGAATAAAGCAGGTATGATCAGAATGACATTTGGTGAACCCCAAATGTACGAATACGTCACTAAAGCAAGAGAACCAGACTGGTGGTAACTGTTTCAGTCCATAAAGAGACTTACGCAGTGTTGGAATTATTGCAGCCTAGTTTATTAGGGTTTTGGGGTGTTCTGGATATGCTTGGTCAGTGGATATCTTGGTCACTTGAGTGTTTGTGTTGTGTCGGTGGTCGGTGATTTGAGGTTAGGTAGTTTGATTTAGGCAGTATGCTGGTCACCGGTGTAGTGGAGGCTGATTTCGGTGTGGGCAGTCGGTGGATGACGGTGAGTGGCGGAGGCTAGGTTTAAGGTTAAAGTTGGTGGCGCTGATACCAACTTGATATAGATGTTAGGGAAAAGGGATACAAACTAAGTATAGAGCCCCGTATATAAAATCAAATAATAAAGGTACAATAAGGATAAAAAAGTAAAACGAATATAAAAAAGAAAAACCCTAATAAACTAGGCTGCTATAACTCCAACACTATCAATATCGGGGATTTTAACTACGTGGTAATAGAATGCTTGATAAACAAAATTTGGGGCAATTAACATAAGCAAAAGGTAGTATGTACAGTATCAAATGGAGATGAACAGTATCAGGTAGAATTATTGCTTAGCGTTAGGTGAGTGAGGTAAACTAAAGTACCAAAAATCCATCACAAATAAATTGAGGTTGTTTTGGACATTGCACGATATCCAATCAATGCATTAGTGAAGCAAAATAACATGATAACTGTTAATGAAAAAGCTAGACCAAAATATGGAGTGAGGAAGTAAAGAAGAAGGATATGATTGCTTATAATTTGTCAAAGGATATAGCCCTTGGCAGATCAGACTGGTGAGACGAAATTCATTGAGCTGATTGGGACAAGGCTTGGTTCGGTTCGGTTTGGTTTGGTTTGTGAGATGAATAGTCAACTTCTACTCCTACACAGTGGCTAGCAGCTTGTGGTGAAAGGAGTAATTTGTCGCCCTTCAGTTATAATTATATTATGGAAACCCTACTCAAATTTTGTCCCAAAAGTGCCTTTAGATAATGATAAGTTTCCAGAATGGTTCCTCTATATGCATTACTCAATTTCAGATTCAGCATTCAATGACCTATTGGTTTTTAGTTAATTGTTCCTTATTCAGATGTGGTTCATGAATAGAAAGCTAAGAAGAAGGCATTCACCGTGTGGTGGATAAGAGGCTAACAGGGATAGGTTGAAAAAAATTGTCTACGAGGAGAAAATGTATGTACTAAACTACACATAGTTTGATTTCAACCAAATATTTGGTGCTCATTGACTTACCTAATGTGCAAGAGTTTTTGATATTTTTTATCTCTGTCAAGCTCCTTTTAGGTCATGCTTATGTACTTGTTTTGAGGAAAATGTTACTGTGAAATTAACGGAGGTAGAAATATAACAGTCACAGAAGAAACGAAGCATTGGAACCATCTGATAAATGCTATTGACCTCCTATTAATTACTCCCTAAACGATCTCAATGAATTGGCACTGGTATTTTTTATTATAAAGAGCTTTAGCTGCAATTTGGGTTATCCCAAAAATGAATTGTGAGTTGGCGTACCTTTGCACTTGTTTCATGGTTTGACTTATTCTTTGGCTTTTTCCTTGATCCTTTTTCCCCCCTCTCTCTTGTAGTATGTGATCTGAAGGCTTGCATTTGGGACAACACTTTGTTAAGTTGAGTATGATCTGAAGGCCAACAGCAAGTATACAAGTTGCATAGCAGACCTTTGGGCTGGCTGATCTGTCTCCAGAGGTTTGCGAATCCTTTAACAAGATATATGTTGC